>JAVTVY010026981.1:0-114051 GCA_036873755.1 Hanleya hanleyi
ATGGAGAACAGCCTGGGAACGAGTACTTCTATCTTCTTCCTGCTCAGAATGCGAAGGGTCTTGGCATTTAGCGAGACTCTTCCTTTTTCTACAGAGAACAGAAGTCATGGTGTACTTTTTATAACACTGATTGGTCACATGATAAACAAACATATCTCCTTTAACCAGCTTAAGTCGCTTGAGAACTTGATCATTGTGGACGTCACTTGCTAATCGTATCCTTTTGCAACCATTAGTTGTGCTCATGGTTTTATTCCCTGCGCTTTTCTGGCAGATGGTGATTTAATCACATCAAACGAACTTCGGGCCGTCCTGAGAGTGTTACAGACTCCATCGTCTCCAACTCCAACAACAAATCCTTGACGTTGATGCAATCCGAAACTGTTGATGCTATAAGTCTAACTAACCACTGGCAAGGACCGACTGTATGCTGAAAATATGAAATGTGAAAGACTGATAAGCCACAGTGATATATTTATCCGTATTTAAGCAATTTTCAACACACTATGCATCGAAAATAGTGGAAATTTAGTTCAACAACTCAAAAAAAAGAGGGCACCACTTACTAGTCATAGGTCTGGCTTTTAATGGCTTATTTCACTCAAATTGTGACATATATAACGCTGTTAGAGTGCCAGAAGATGACAAAGACCAATCATGGAGATGTTAAAGTTACATTAATCCTTTATATATACCAAGTATCTATCAATAAAAAATACTTCTGGAGTTTGGCCCTCGTAACAAACATAGGCCTACTGGATATGAATGTTGAGTCTTTGTTGACCAATTAGAAGGATCAGGAAACAAATTATCATGATATGAGCATTGCTGCTGAAATCCTATTTGGGTTGTTCCTCATACTCTATACCCTTTCATCGGACAAGGCACAGACGCAGTTTCCATAGAACGAATGGGTAGCTCCTCAAGCGAACAAAGAACAGGTCCAAAACAAAATGTCTGCTTCCTGAAATGCACATGGCTTCAAGATGTTGTAGTTTCCTTAAGGTAGATGGCAGCACCTTCTTAAGTAGTTCTGAGAGAGATAATCACTGGATGGATTGTACTCAAACAGTTTTGTTTGCGTTTGCGTTAAAAATCGCGATTAATCATGCCTAGGCATGTAATTAACCACTGTCAATTTTGTCTGTACATGGCTGCCATCTTGGATTTATGCAAATTAATCAATTTGAATAGGTATAGCCTACGTACAATTATTAAGCAGTGATATTTCATGATTATAACACCACAGATCCATACAAAAAAACCCTATTGGACTTACTATAACACTTACTTTGTCTTTGTCCTTCTTGACTGATGCCTTAACCTGGAGCTTTTGGCGGCCATTTTGAATTTATGCAAATTAGATCAACTCAAAAGGGGTTGATTATGGTTCCAATGAATAGCTTGGTATCAAAAACCCATACATAGGCACCAAAACCAACTTCATATCAGACTTACTTTTAAAGCTAGAACCATTTAACCAAATTTGGTTAATGTCGCTTTTTGGGGGTAGGGGTAACTTTTGTTGACATTTGACCCCACTGTCACTATAAAATACCCTGAATCCTAAATATGACGCATGCAGTTATCAAAAGACTTAATAAGGAATCTTCTTACCAATTTTGGTTGCTTTATCTACAAAATTGGGTGTCTGAGGGGTGATCGAATTTTGAGCGACTTGCAAACTGAAAGTGATTTTGGGGCAAAATTTCGCTAAATAGCGTATTTTTTTGCTGAAAAAGAAGGTTTATGGTATTGAACCATGCTAAAAATGTGTTAGTTATGTCTAAATACGATAAATAAATGTTACATTTGAATCTAATTCTGTCTACCAGTGAATTATTATATGAAAAATCAATTTCAGCATTTTGCCCGATGTCATAATCATGTATTGGGCTGTGCAGAAAAAAACGCACTTGATCTGGGAGAGTTACCCAAACTTTTTCCAATGGTCTCAACATATAGAACAGGAAAATCCCAAGTTTTGCTGTAAAAGAGAGATGTACACAGAAACCCCCCCCAGAGCCAGGACTACATGCACTTTTCGCCACAATGAGTACATGCAAACTATTGATTGGTGCTGTTTGATCATGGACTGGGTCAACACCTGACCCCAGGGATCAAAATAGTTGAGTTTCTTCCCAATGTCATTTTACCTTGTGATTCGTGAATTATTGAATGCCCATAGCAGTTATTGAGTTGGGGTTTCTAACATGTTCTGTGCGGGCAATATGTGGAGAGGAAAATGGAGTTACCCAAAGATTCTTGAACGAAACAGACTTTTCTGTGCCAAGTACAATTAGGACTCCTGGTAGACTTTGGGCAACCTGACAGAAGATACACGTACACTGCTCCAAATCTCAAACTGATATTAAAGGCCTGACCTTATACTAATGAATAAAAGCTAATACATAAAGCTAATGAACTAATCACATACCGTTTTCTCTCTCCTTCAAAGTCCAGCTTGGTTGCCAAACCAAAGTCACCCAATTTAATTTCCATCTCGTCATTGAGGAAGAGGTTTCCCAGCTTGAGGTCTCTGTGGATGACCTTGGTGTTGTGAAGATATTGACACGCAACGACTATTTGACGTACAAAGTATCGAGCTTCTGGTTCTGTAACAGCTTTTCGCCGCTTGTGCAATTCCATTAATGACTGCAAAGCGAACGGGTCATAAATAGTATTTACTACATGTGCATCCATCTTTACACAATACTGTGATCAAGTCGATTTGGAACTATGCATAATAGAGTATGTGACAGGGTGTGATGTAGAAAGTTCTTTTAGCAAGTCCTCTTTCGTCTTACCGAGCTAAGGGAATATCACATTTCATTTTCTCTTAATCAGCCTTGACCTTATGGACCTAATATACCCAGATAACATCTATTACCGCATGGCTATGTGCAGAAGTATTTACGTATGATCGTACCATGCATTCAGACACTTCCATTCTTTTAAAAATTACCTACCAAATGCACCAATTCCACTGAATGCAATGAAAGTGGATTTGAAACAACGGCATACGGATTATTTTACCATAACTATCAAAGTCAGGCAAAATAATGCTCATTATCAAGATTTAACCCTTTGCTACTTGCTGATAATCTCATTTGTCAGCCTTGTATGTTCGGATAAATGCATGCGAGGGGATTTTGTTATGGACCCTCTTTTTTGAAGCAAGATATTTGCAGCTTGATTGAAACCCCGCTAAATATATATATTTTCAGACAGCCCATACTTTAATTAATCTGTCTTTCAAAATATCTGCCCATTTGTGTCTAAAATAGAATCAGACCAGGCGAAAAAAATAAATAAACAAACAAAAAAAATTGATTTCGGCAACATACCGTACGTTCGTATGTCCCAGCCAAATGAGTTTCCATAAAAAAATCTCATCACGATCGCCCATTTCAACCGGACGATCGTGCTAAAATACCAGTACACCATTCCTGTGGGTTTTAATCCGACATATAAATCCGAGGAACACTTTATTTCTATGTAAACCCAACAGTCGGCTCGCTAAACTTTCCAATTGAGCCATTTTCTTTCCGACGCACTGAACACCGACACACAGACATCCGGCCAATCGCTGCCATTGTCTCACACGATGACCGCATTCTCAACTAATCGGCTTCGCGATACTAACAGAGCCCGGTCGAGGTCAATTTGGTCACGGTATCGAAGAATGATGACATCTCTATCCAATCAAATCCTTCGTTATCCAATCCTATCCAATCAAATCACTCATCATAGATCGAAAGAGCCGGAAATGACCTTTAATATGAGACCAATATCTCTAACATTCTACCGCGGGAAATGGGATTTCGATAGCGTTGAAAATGGGCAAAAAACGGCAAATTCTTTGCCGATTTTCTCAATTTTCACCACAAGGAAGGTACGTCTTCAATAAAATAAACTTGTTGTACGTTTATTGCATGATTTACAATAAAATTTGAAGGTATATTGTTGACTATTTCCTTGTCCAACGATGTGGACTACCGACGACCCTCACTTGACGAACATTTTACTGTGCGGCGATTTTTTTACGTGGTGGTCAATTGCAGCCGGTTTCGGCCATTATGGGTATATACGGTGGCGGCCGGTTTTGGCCGGTATAAGTACGAAAGGGTTAAACGGAACCATCTTTGTCAATGTTGCAACAGAAAATGTGCTCACATGTACGGTAACCACGGTAACATCGTATCTGCTTATTGTGCCATTCCTGGATATCAATATCAGTGTGATGATGATTCAACTTCATACTTCATAACGTTTACGTCAAGTGATAGAATAGCATTTTAATCGACTCCTCTCATTAACTGTGTTGTCTGGCCATTCATTTGACACCCATCAGCATGCATGCACTTTCTGTTGTATTGACAAAGTTGCTTCCTTTTTCATATTCCAATGCATATTATCACTTACCCTTCTCCTGCAAAGTTCTAAGAGGATATACACATTGTCCTTGTCCTCAAAAAATGAGTGAAATTTCACAATATGTAAATGCTTGAGAGATCTGTGGATACTGATTTCCTGTGTCATCTGGAAATGAACGGAAACAATACTTTATTTCATGGTCATTGAACAAGTGCGCTTGCAGAGTTTGATTTAATGTACAAACATATTAGGTAGGCTACATGTAAAACCCTCCAAAACTCTAGAAATTCTCAAAGTTACCTGTGTATTATCAATACAATTATTAATAGCCAATGACAAATTCAGTCCGAAAAGCATTGGATTTATTTATTGTACTATTGCTCACACATGCAACAGAACATCCGCATGTGTCGTCATGTTTCATTCAAGGCAGGCCAATTTCCCATGACGTTTCATATCAACAGCTGTCTGTCGCTTTAGCAGTCACTTTTTGCTCTAGCTGTAACATTGTTGATACCAATAATTTGAAACAAAAAGTTTAACAGTGATGACTGGGCCATGCTGAACAAAGGCTAAGCAATGATGGAAATGGTAGCCAAAAACACCCAGTATCTGGTTCTTGATACAGGTAGACATTTTATGTCAGCTTCACCCACCAACAGTCATGTGACATCATTATAGTTTTATACCCATAATATGGCATAAAAAACAGATTCCCTCAAATACATGGATGGTGATTCCTGATGAAGAAATGATATACTATCTTCATACATGTTGAATGATCTTCGAGAAACACATGATAAAATTCTGATACCTACACTGAATAATGCAGATAGACTACTATCTATGTGTGGCAGTAATTTGGAGAAATCCGAGTTACCCTCAAGAAAATTAAGATTGCCCGTCGGACAGGTGAGGTTACAAAACGACTTGTCCATGCAGATTTTAGATTGTCCTGGGGAGGCAGTTTAGGTTACTGTCGGGGCAATCAACTGATAAAGTTAAGTTACAACACTGTGATGCTAGAACATCCATCTAACTACATGTATATGGCAAGAGCAGGGGTTACGGGTATAGTTTCACAGAAGTACTGGTCATGTCTAGGCAAGATGGCACTTCATCTGTATTATACATACATGTGCACATGTTCAGATTTCCATCATTGATTGATCATCATATTACAAAAACATGTAGTGTGTTGTGTACCTTTTCTTTTTGGTGTGGTTTAACCAGTAGAGCCTTGGGGACAATCTTCCCGGCAAATATTTCTTTCGTTTCCTCATCCACAAGTTCATAGCACTTGGCAAAACCACCCTGTCAAGAGAAAATATAAATAATGCATCTTTTAGTCAATTAACATTGACAGTGGACCATGTACAAATGCCAGAAAAGAAAACAGGATCCTGTTGAAAATTTGACTGCAATTTGACTTATTTGCCAGACCAAAAGGTCTCGCAGCCAGAAAATGATACTTTATACACCATTTTCTCCACCAAAAATAAAATAAAACCCACATTTTAAGTTAAATCACAGGCTTGGAATCCGTTCTAAACATACCATGGGTAGTTTATTCAAGCATTCTCACAACAACACAGCTTTCCTGAACCCAACTTAGCCCCAGAACTCACTAGCTGTGAAAGTGAATTCTCGGTTCAGGAAAGCTGTGTTGTTGTGAGGATGCTTGAATAAACTATTTGGGTGAAGAAAATGGTGTATAAAATATCATTTATATAGATAGGTAACTTTATTTCAGCCAATTAAGCCGTCCATTCAGAGCATAAGAATCACAGAAATCAAGATATCATTACATTTGATTAAAAAGAATTACTTGATCAATTACATGTAATTGAATATAGAGGAACTGGAAGCATGGCTGAGCGACGGAAAGAACGAAAACATGAAACCTTGATTTCACAACAGGTTGGGGAAAATACCTTGATCGAGGTATTATACATTGATCGGGGTATTGTACCTCGATCAAGGTATCATATAGGCCTATACCTCGATTGGCGTATAGGGCTATGTCAACTCCAGTTTTTATATATTTATGGAAAATGTGAACATCCACACATGGATCATTCAACAACATCTATGGCTTCATTGTTCCATGATTTTCACAGTAACTTATTGCTTCGTTTTGTGCGACTAACCACTTTAATATTTAAAAAATGAAACATGGCTCCAAATGAACATATTCGGTGAAATTTATTCTGTAAATGAAAACCCCATGTGATGGCATACTTTCGTATCCAAGTTGCATGAATGTGGATGCATTGACTGATAAATAAATTAGATTAAATTGTCCGATGTAATGCTCAATCTCTCAGCATGTACACACATGACAGCGTCAGATTACCCAGAACAGAGGTATAGTTTTTATTTGCACATGCTAGTAGATTAGATTTATGTGTCTGTCAATTAAACTTGATTTATTAGGCATTCAGGCCTTCAAGTGGCTCACAGTGGAAATATAGGAGAAAATATAGGAGGAAATTTGCAAAAATATAGGAGAAATATAGGAATTTTCTGAATAAAATATAGGAAAATATAGGAAATAAAGGAGTGTAAGACAGGTCTGTACTACATTGTATGTTCCAAACTTGGTAGTTTTCTGGTGTTTAAAGTGATCGTAAACCTTCAAGTAAAGTTTCCATCAAATGAAAGACCATTGCAAACAGTGTGGGAAAGTATTTATTGTAATTTTTTACGATTTTATTACACAGAGTAAACTGCAAATAAAGCATGGTATTCTATGGTGGTCTGTTGCAATCATATCTAGGTCCAGTGACGTCACACAGCCTAAATACATATATTTCAAACTTTGTATGCACTTTCCAATGCTCGATTCAAGCTTAAGGTGTCTATACTTTGAGTTTCAACACAGACTCACTGTTCCAATGTGAATGTTTCACCAAAATCTGAGAGATGGTAACTCATTTATAAGTGTCAAGTCAATTTGAATCTTGCATTTAATTTTCCCGATTTTGATGAAACATGCACATTGGAACAGTGAGTCGGTGTTGAAACTCAAAGTATACACACCTTAAGCTTGAATCAAGCATTGGAAAGTGCAAACAAAGTGTGAAATATACATGTAAGTATTAAGGCAGTGTGACGTCACTGGACCTAGATATGATTGCAACAGACCACCATAGAATACCATGCTTTATTTGCAGTTTACTCCTTGTAATAAAATCGTAAAAAAATTACAATAAATATTTTCCTACACTGTTCGCAATGGTCTTTCATTTGATGGAAACTTTACTTGAGGGCTTACAATCACTTTTATCAAATTACTTTCACTGAATGTGGTCATAGTGGTGATCTTTCAGGTGATCTGTTCTGTTTTTTGATTCAGCATAGAGAGATTGAATTGTTTTAATATTTGCCGAGCGAAGCGAGGCGAAAAAAAATGTCTGAAATGTGTTTTCTTGTCAGTTTGACTCATTACATAGCATTGATGAAAGTTTTCATGAGAAAAAGTCAAAATATAGGAAATATAGGAGGTTTTGAGTAAAATATAGGAAAATATAGGAATGACTCAAAAATATAGGAAAATATAGGAAATATAGGAGGCACTTGAAGGCCTGGGCATTGCCTCTCGAATCCTGCAATTTGCACATGACCTTGACATGGAAGTATGCCCTCTGATGGATTGAATTTCAATCTAATTATTTTAGAGAGTTCAGTACGTCATTAGTATATGTATACAATATACAAATTTGCCTTATTATACTAGTCATAATAGTGAATACTCATTCAATACTTTCATACCAACAGCCTGATGCATTATTGTGTTATTGTGTGTTTTGATTTCAAAGTTTGTACCCTGCTCCTGGCTCCATTGTGAGAATATGTACAATAAAATTGAATTGAATTGAATTGCCATTTTCATTTACAGAATAAATTTCACTGAATGTCATTTGAAGCCACGTTTCATTTTTGACATATTGAAGCGGCTAACTTGAATGATTAGTTGCATGAAAGTTAAACGAAGCAATCAGTTGATCCTGGAAAATGAAGTCATTGATGCTGTCGAAATGAAAGATTCATGCAGTCTGGGGTATGTTTGGGGCTCATACTAAAGGAAGGCCGAAAGGAAGGCGGCCTTTCGAAAGGAAGGCGGTGGATTAGATGTATTACTTGTGTAAATTTATATCGATTTCATATATTTGTAGTTACCCACAACGTCGTATGGCCACATGAATCTCGGATAATAGTTTACGGCCGTCACGGCTAGCGAAAATCAAAATGGCGGCCGGCTGGGAAGGCGGGTGCATCGAAAAACCGGATCGTTTCTCAATTTACAAATACGGACTAGCGAATGAATTAACAAATATTCATCAGCGTTTATTCGGTGTTATTTTCATAATGAATTGTTTTAAAATGAATCAGTTAACAATGACAAGAAGTTTTATTTTGGATTGTGAAAACTAAATGCATGTATTGTCCACTTTTAGCGCTCTCAACACTTCTTTTGATATTTCATTAGATACTTTATTTTATTATTGTATTGGCTAACCGCTTTGTTGTTTAGTACTCAAAGATGTCACTAATAGCTAACTTTCCTAACGAATGAGCATAATAAAGATCAAAGTCTGCGTGGATTATATTGTCTCCTATTGTCTATTGTGGCCGGCCGGTGATCAAGGACGAGCACGGAGACAATAGTCAACACTCTGTTGTTTGTGAGATTAGTACTATTAAAGCGCATGCACTTGTGGCCTATCGAGTCCACAAATGTGCAATCAGTGAAAAAACAAAACAAATAAGCGGTATCATCGAATAAATCAAATGTATAGGCACCTACAATAGCAGGTCTTTGAAGTTTTTATTTATCAAATATATCAATATATCATATCTTTCAAACAAATTCTTTGAGAAAACATCTAATAACTTGCCTGGAGAGTGGCTTTGTCACACCTTTTCCAAAGGAAAGTACTAGCAAAACTAGCTAACTCCCATTTTTGTCCAATTTTACGAATTATAGACGGGTTATTCTAGCCCAAAATTGTTCATAAACTCAATTTCAAAATTTTGTAAACTCAATTCTTTTGCGCGCCTACGGCGCTCAAGGAATTCTACAAAACTCAATATTTTTTCCTTTTTCATAAAAAAAATGATGAAACTCAATTTTCCCAACTTTTTTATCGCACCAATTACAGAACTGAGGTTGGTCATATGTTTACGAGCACATAGACACTTCTTCAGAGACCAACAAATACTGACAATTCTATTTACATGAATTATATCACAGTCTACAACAACATTGGTAAAATAACTGTGTTACGACATAACCCATTGGCCCAAACCATGACAGGGTACCGTGTATCATCCAACAATTGAAGGTGACATTAGCACGACGTGTCTTCTTAGAGCAACAACAACATATAGAACTGCTGCTGCATTGTTGATCAAGATATAAACTTCGGCCTAAAATAGTCATCCGTTCACTTGTTACATGCATGTTTTGTGCACTCCGGTACAACCACACCAAACCACAGTACGGCTGTCGTCAGTTAATAGGTTGTTTAGCATGACCTCATGCTAAAACATACATGCTAGATGCTATAATTATTAAATATTGAAGCTAAAGTTTTTACCGTTAACAGAGAAGATTGTGATCGAATATATAACCTGGCAAAATTCCTGTTTTACAGATTTATAAACTCTGAAATCTTTCATAAATATCGCCAGAAAAAAACATTTATGAAATAATTATTCTCTAAAGAGACATATTAACTTTGCTTTACTTTAATTGAACATTATGTAAATAATTGTGGTAGACAGTAAAACTCAAATGCACACACATTGTGTAAACAGAAATCAAGGGAAAAAACTCTTACTTGTGACCAATATTAAAGATAACTGCAGAATTTATTACCCGAATTTTCAACGTCAGGAGTACCCTCTTATTAAAATCTTCTTTTATTTCTTTTACACTGACTGAAGATAAGGATTCTCTGTCCAGGGCGACGAATTTTATATGTCCGTCGTCCGTAAGCTACGAGTATTCGTCGACAGTCTATGTTGTCGTTGTTGTTGTCGGGAGTGAAGACGTGAAGCGCTTGACCACTTCGATCAAAAGCGTTTCATCAGATAAATGGATGGTTAAATGAACTGGTTGATGAGTAAACAACTGATCCATTAACTAAAACCACGATGGCTTTGGTACGCGACCGTCAAAACTTTACTGCCACGTGCTTGACACGAGGGAATCCTCGCTAGAAAAGGACTGTGCCTCGTTTTGAAATAGGGCTTTCCCCAAGAATGTGAAACAAGATGGCGGCTCTTGAGTCGCCTTCGCGCTGTGACGGTTCATTCGTTTTACTTAGATTTGCTTACTTATTTCTTTTACGACCAATAATTACTGATAATTAAAATACATGCGGCATTAATTATCTCCAAAATATTGATGCGGGCGGGTCATGCGAAACGAACTATCAACTGACAACTGGTATGTTGTGGGAAAACTCAATTTTTTTTCTCGTAAAACTCAATTTTTTTTATCAAAACTCAAAATTTAAGGCGAAACTCAATATTTATTTTTTTTCATCGTGGTAACCACAATGAAATAACGGCTAGAAAAAACCCTGATAGAATATTGGTAAATTTTACATGTGGGATGCCGGATTTGTTGGAGAATATGATAGGATGTGATTTCACCAACGGTAAACGTATTTGTAATGTATGGAAACATCAATCATGCGCCGGAGAAATTATCAATGGAGAGGACTGGTATTGCGAGACACATGGGGATTAATTTGTATTATAATTTTCTACAGACACAATTTTACATAACCTTTATTGTTCTTATTATTGTTAATTATTATTATTATTCAATAAAACAGTTGAATGCGAAGCCTTCCTAGTATATTAATATTCATTTCTGTATTTGTAAATTGAGAAGCGATCCGGTTTTTCGATGCACCCGCCTTCCCAGCCGGCCGCCATTTTGATTTACGCTAGCCGTGACGGCCGTGAAGTATTATCCGAGATTCATGTGGCCATACGACGTTGTGGGTACCTGCAAATATATGAAATCGGTATAAATTTACACAAGTAATACATCTAGGCATAAATTATTCCCCGCCAAGCCTTGTAACATATATGTTTTTATCCACTGCCTTCCTTTCGGCCTTCCTTTAGTATGAGCCTATGTTTGGATGTCCACATTTTCCATAAATATGAAAAAAAACTGAACTTGACACAGCCCTATACCTAGCTCCGGTGTAGCCTTGTTCCATACTACGTGAGAACAACGCTACGGCTGTAAACCAGTCACCAGATCGAGTTGTTGGGAAATTGCCGTACGGGCAATATTTGCCGACCCAATTGACCATAACCAATAAAATAATTCGATTCTATGTCCACTTACCTTTCATAAAAACCTTGTTTATGAGTGACCGTCCGTTTTTAGCTAGGCAAGAGATCGAAACTCGGACGAGGAGGGTAAAACTGTCCACATCTCCGCCATCTTTACATCGATAAGTTTTACATGGACAGTTTAACCCCCTCGTCCGAGTTTCGATCTCTTGCCAAGCTAAAAACGGACGGTCACTCATAAACAAGGATTTTTATGAAAGGTAAGTGGACATAGAATCGAATTATTTTATTGGTTATGGTCAATTGGGTCGGCAAATATTGCCCGTACGGCAATTTCCCAACAACTCGATCTGGTGACTGGTTTACAGCCGTAGCGTTGTTCTCACGTAGTATGGAACAAGGCTACACCGGAGCTACCCTATGCCCTAGTTCAACAAGCTGAACCCTGCTGACATTTAATTTTGTGATATTGACAATATCACAAAATTAAATGTCAGCAGGGTTCAGCTTGTTGAACTACCCTATACCCTAATCGAGGAATAGGCCTATATCTCGATCGAGGTATAATTTAAATTTTCCTTGTTGTTGTTGTTTCCTCGACCTGCACAACACAAATCATGTCACTGCATGCTTCGATCGATTTTATTTTTCTGTATAATTTTTGTAGACGGTGTCGTTTGCTCTGTTAGTGGTTTCTTTAGTGCGTGGTCTTTCCCCCTAACTGCTTAACCACAATGAGACGTACTGTACAATTGGATCGACAATGCACATGCACGAAAACGTGACAGTAAACTTCTTTTTCAACGGGGTTTAAAAATGTCCTCACCTTGCCAAGAAATCGACCTTTCATGTACCGTTTGTTGCTTGACGGATCGAGCACTATATCAGGTATACTACCCAATTCCGCCCTTCCTTTGATCGAGGACATTGCTGTAAAGACTCCTTGATCTTCTTAAACGATGAAGAATTATTTTTTGAACACTCTTGCTCTTCAACTTTAGCAAAAACTTGATGAAAACATGCAGTCCTCTCTTTGCTTTGTATGGTTTTCAAATTTGCCAGTTCGTAATCTTCTCGGCGACTTTTGAGCAATTTGATTGGCCACAAGTAACCCAGAAGCACGTTGATTGGAGAAATTAACCGCCACCTGGTGGACAAGTTTTGTCCTGTCGATGAGGTCGATATTAGCTTGATTTGTAACGATCATTGCTATTGGACATTTTATTTTCGATTTCATCAATCTAACCAATGAAAAGTGAAGACACGCATTATTGCGGGAATTTTTCTCCAAAATGGCTATGCTGGCAGGGCCTCGTCGGAAGCAAAAAATTTCTTTGGATCCCCGAGGATCAAACTGGAGCGAAGGTATGTCACAGATGAGATGTTAGCTATTGTTGTGTGTTATCGATCTAGTCTTAATTTGGAGGTAATACAAATCTGTTGTTGTAATTTTCCCACACAAAACAGTGAGTATGGAGTCCACGTGGTTGCTGTGTTTCTCAACAACAACAACAACATTTGGCGTCCCTGAGCTGATAGCCTTGAATAAAAGTCTGGTAGGTCGTGTGTTGACATGTATGGGCGTCGGTGATGCTCCTAATGCAGGTATATGTTTATTATATTTCCTTTCGACACGTCTTGCCCAATCTTTGATCCTGCTAAATTATCGTGTACCAGCAAATGGCTTTACCAATGGTCCGTCCAGGGTCGGTCCAGATTTCAACACTCAGAAATACCCCCGACCTGAACAAGCATATCAGTTCTGGGAAAGTGTGAGAGTTGGAAACGATGTCGAATTAGAATCCACAACGTTTCGGTCCACCACATTTTAGCAGTCAAATTTTTAAGGGGGTGATATCCTAGTCCTTGTTGACAATTTCAATTTCAATTTCAATTTATTGTACTAGAAACAAGCCCATTTAGGACAGAGTACAATCACTAGAACAATCACATCAATCAATAAAAAACAGAGAGAGGGGCCAATACATACCAATAGTAGACCACGTTCAAGTTGCAGACTAGATGAAGAGTCCTTATACAGACATATCATGTTAATTATCAAGGAAGTAAATAGATTGCATATTGCCGAGATACATGTAACTATTATATAAAGGTGCATATCCTTCTATATATTAGTCAATGGGCAATAAAGTAGACATTTGAATATCAATAGAGGTACAGCATTTTGTATTATTACAAAGTAATGATATCCTAAAATATTGTGTACAACATTTGGAATGATTGATAGTGGACCGGCTGCATCACTGTGGAACACGTGTACCGCTAAGCTGAGATTTTCGGTGTTGGAACGAGTTGTAAATAAAGTGAGCGATAGGGGTACAGAGTACCTCAGGGGGGTCAAGAAGTAGTATTCCTATCTCATTCAGACTCAGGTGAAGAATGGATGGTTGTAAGTTGAGAAGAATTTGGAAAAGGTGACGCCTTAGGCTATTATATAATGGACATTCAAGTAAAACGTGTAATTCGTCTTCTACTTTATCTATGCAGAACTTGCAGAATCTTAGATCTGGCGGCATTCTGGGTCTGATGTAACGTCCCCTTTCAATTTCAAGTGAGTGAGGTGCATGGTGCTCACGTCATTGGTGAGGTGCATGGTGCTCACGTCATTGGTATGGAGAAACGAAGCTATAGCGTGCGACCAACTTCAAAATTCAATTTCATGTATTTCGACAGAAATAGATATTTAAAACGTACCTTATACCATCAACTTCATTAATGTACACACACAAACTCCTCACGAAGGCACAGAGGATAGGAAAAAATAAGTGACTCGGGGTAGTTGTTGTTTCTTGAGACAAACATAACATCCTTCCTGCTCAACTTCATCAGATTTGGGATTAAGTTATTTCAAGCTAATTTAGTTCCATCAAGCTTTTTTAGCTCCCTTGAGCTTTTTTAAAAATGTCACTTTTACTTGTACTGATCATGGCATGGCCAATTTCCATGTTGAAGCGTGCATCCACAGTTTCACCATGCTGAGCTGAACATGTAAGAAGTTCAAACCCGAAACAATCTGCCTTGTTCACAATTGCAAGGGCGGATCTACGGGGTCGGGGGGTCCGGACCCCCCCCCATGAAACCTCAACCTTTTTTTTTTGGAGGGATCAGCAAACCTTGGGATTCCACGTATAAATAATGTCTTGAAATGATATGTAAATTAAATGAACGTGGATTATGTAATTAGAGTATCTATATGTGTATTAAACAGACCATCTATTCATGTAGTCTGTGAGTGTACTATTTAAGTTGGAGTTTCAATATGTATCTAAAATCGGATATTATCGCCGCGAGCGCACCACGTGTAGTGGTGTGTTATAGGCCTGTTTTGTTTGTGTTAAACCAGGAAGTCAAATGGTGTCCGGCATATTTTTCAATATCGATGCGTGTTTATGCGAAACAAATGTGAAAATAGAGCAATAAATCTACCTACATTGTGTTCATATTTATTTCCGGGAAAACGCATAAAACGCATCTCCCGCAACCTGGAACCCCTGAGCTTCCGGGGCCTAGGCGGCCCCTGGACCCTCGCCTGACAGGCTGTGAGGATCGCTTATTTTAGCTTTGTGTAAATTATGAATCGGTATCATATTGGTTCTAATGTTCCATGATGTAAAAGTCATCGTTTTTTATCTGTTAAATATAACTAGAAAGTCAAATGGATTCAGGCATGAATATGATTTTTTCAATATCGATGTGTGCTTATAAATGAGAAACAAACGTGAAAATAGAACCATAAATCTGCATACATTATGTTCGAATATATTTCCTGGAAAATGCTTAGAACGCATCTCCGGAGATCTAGGGCCCCTGGACCCTCGCCTGTTGGGCTATGAGGATTTCCTTGTTTTATCTTTTTGTGAATGAAGCGTATCGGTAGGCATCTTGGTTTCCCTTCCATGAACTAAATGCCATCGTTTTGTATGTTTTAAATATAACTAGAAAGTCAAATGGATGTAGGCATGAGGTGCGATTTTTTCAATATCGATGCGTGCTTATAATTGCGGGAAAATCGGGAAAATAGAACCATAAATCTGCATACATTATGATCAGTTTTATTTCCGGGAAAACGCCCAGAACGCATCTCCGGCGATCTAGGACTCCGGGGCCTAGGCGGCCCCTGGACCCTCGCCTGTTGGGCTGTGATAGTCGACCCCCCCTAGCAATTTTGGCTGGATCCGCCCTTGCAATTGCATTGTTGTTTTATTTCATATCAAATTATTCTTATGATGCACAGTCAACAACGTTTTCTCACCTCTTGTCTTGTCATCAACACTTTACTTCTTCTCATCAAACATCCAACCTGGGCTAATGGCCGTCTTCCTCAATCTAGGTAAACCAAGATGGTAAATCAGGGGAATACCATCTAGACGTAACGTTATGAAAACCTCGTGCGAAATGTTCGCCGATATTCTACGAGATCCCATAATAAACCAATCACGACCATTTCAACCTTTTCGCTCTGACAATGATTGACGTTTACTTCAAGGAGATTAACATCTTCGCACGACACAATCTTTTGATATTTTCTACCCCTATAAACAAAGCCAGATTTTTCGGCGGGAGTAAACTCTTTGATGTTTACAGACCCCGTCTGGAATTGATGCCATATTTGGAAACTGTTTCAGGATAATGTTTATATATTAGACCACGAAGTACCGTGTGTAATTACTGTGGGCGTGATTTTGAAATAGTTACAACCAGCTATCCATCTGATTGGCTAACAATAGTAGTTGTAACTCGCACAGGATTTATATAGGGCTGAATTCAGATATAATATTCCGTGATATTATATCTGAGTTTACTGAGATTGCGTCTTCCTCTGACCATGATCTCGCAAACCCACATGATCGTGATATGACCAATTATGGATTCATAAATTAGAGCATTTCCACAAAGTGGATGCTCTTATGTTTTCATGAGAAACGGCTCCGCCGGATCCGCCGCCGCTGCCGCCGCGACTTTAAACGTGAATATCTCTGAAACCGTTAAATATTTTTGGGTCAGATTTTGTATGCTATCTCCTTAGGCCTGGGAAATTTGTCTGGTTGTGTTTCGATACCCGCTGCTCTTCACTAGGTGGCGTTGCAGTCAGAGCTTAGGTAAACCTTTCTCTGACGATTTCGTCTGAACGGCTTGTCCGATTTCTTTGAAATTCTATTACAATGGTCCTGAAGGATAGCCAATGTGCTGAAAAGGTTTTGTTGTAGCTGGCATAACTATAAAGGTAAGTTTTTTGCGTCTCAAAAAAAAAGGTTTTTCGTGAAATGAAAATTTACCAATTCGCTTGGAGAAATATTTAAAAACTGTTCTATTCTAGGTTGCCAAGCATAATTATAGGATTGCCGACAAGATAATTCCCTTTCGCTGTGAACCAAATTGTCATTTAAATGAAAAATCTCATTTATCTGACTTAACGTCAAAACTTCCATAACCATTATCACGATTAAAGTTTTTTCCATTGAACTCTTATGTGCCATCTCCCTAGGGCTTTAGATTTCACCCGTTTGATTTTGTGGCATTTGCTCGTCACTAGGTGGCGCTATAGACATGAATGCAGATAAACATGTGTAACATATCTTCTGAACAACGTGTGTTTGATTTCCATGAAATTTGGGTATGATGATCTTGCAAGATAGGCAAAGGACTGACAAGATTTTGGTGGTGTTGGTGAATCATGGAGACGCATTTTTGCATCTCAAAATATGATTTTGTTTTCACAAAAATAGAAATTTGCTTCTTAATCAGGAAAAAGTATTTCTATTTTGCTGAACATGAATGTAACATTCCCATTGTTATAGTTCACATCCCTTGTAAGCCAAATGGCCATTTTTTTAAAGATCTGAATTCTCATGACTCGAGTCCAATATCTACATTCCCCAGGCCACATCTGAGGATTTTGCTTCATCATGTAGTTTTGTGATAGAACTTATATAGTCACAATTTCTTGGCATTTCATCTGTTCATGCAGTTTATTATTGTCAGACAGACAAAGGATTTCAAAGGACTGAAAGTTTGTTTTTTTTTGATTGAAATTTTATGGATTTTGCAGCCCATCAACCTAATGCTTGATTTATATCTCATTATACATTCTTTTTTACAGTTACTAACCATTATTACAGGCCTCTCGTTTTAAGGCGCGCGATCGCGCTCCCGCACCTTCGCGCTCCTGAACTTGGAACTAGGTGCGCGACTATAGCGCACCTGGCATTTCGCGGTCGTTAAAAAACAGTAAAAGCAGCTAAATTCATTACCAACTTACGTGTGCCATTAAACTGCCTTCCGACAGCAACGCATGTGTTTACGTCCGGTTAAATGGTCAGCGGTCGAAAGAACGCCTGCCTACGTGCCGCCGGCAAGTGAATTTTTCCGGCGACAACTTGTCTTGCAAAAACAATCTACCTGTCGCATGCGGCAAGTAGGATTTTATATAGCAAAAACGATAAAATGCGATCAATTTTCGTAAATACCTTTTAGAAGTCTAGATCTATCTGAAGGAACGGACAATCCAAGAAATAATCCATTGAAAATTTATTTCAAGCCGATCTTTAGCCATTGTTGTTGGACCTTGTTGTTGGTTTTCTCTATCAACATTTCCCGCGCCAAATTTACTTCCGGTTGCGCGCCACCTCTTGCGCGGTAGTCCGGTGCATGCAAAAGTCGGACCTGTTATGAACGGAATCGGACTATCTGATTTTTTTCTTCCAGTTGGTAAATAATATTGTCGGCTTCTTTTCTTTGGCTTCTATTCACAAGTGGAAGTTTTTCTATGCAGACATTTCAGTTAATTGATAATTCCAATGGGACTCTGGTGGCTGATTCTAATTTATTGGAATCAGCAATTTACAAGGGGAGACTTCTGATAAATATAAGTAAATATAGTTGGGATACTGGTTAACTCCCCATAAATTTTCATTCTTTAAAAAGGGTGTTAGTTGGATCTAAATCCTTTGATATAAATTAATTGCAGAAATTAGGGGAATAGTTGTCTTTGACATATCAATGTTGACATCAACTTTCCACTGGTGCTCTAAGTTTGAAAGCACATGTGTGCCAAAAAAAAAAAAAATAATAATAAATTTAAAAAACACCCACCTCATTTTTTGAAAAGAAAAATTGCAGGAGAACCACTCAGTCAAATTTCACATCATTATTGGTCACTGTTCGTCTGTTATCAAGGGAGATAACCCATCACTCGCCTAGACTCATTTAAGGGGTGTGATTTTAGGTGTGCTAACCACACTCCTGAGAATAATTAAGGCGAGTGATTGTCACTCGCCTGTTGTCTCACAAAACAAGAGGCCTGTTATTAACATTATGGTTCAAAAATGGATTGAAAGGACATTGGTGTTGTTAGTGCTGGCATAATCATGTGGCATAGGGTATAGACAGCTAAATATATCTAAATCTAGGCTACATCAATTCCTGCTTACACATAACTAAAATGCAGTCTATGCTAGCTGCCATTAGTGTGGTCAGTATGGAGAATTGAAAGGATTCAAGTGAGCTTGAAGTCAGGCCATGTTGATCAAATAGACATACTGTAACACTATATTCTGCTTCACCTTTCAGGCCTCATATTGTAATAGTTGACTTATTACATAATGCACTCTATGTAAGTGGACCGCTTGTGTCAATAAAGTAAACACTTCATTTTCACAGTCAGTGCTATTTCTCTCTCTAGTACTGATATAATAATTTGATCCTGTTACCAGTTGCATTTCTTCAGGCTCCAGTGGCTGGGAAGCCCTGGGCTTCCAGATGTCTGGGGATGCATTATTGCCAATTTTCAAAAATCACAAATAATTACTCAGTTAATGCTTATTTTTTTTGTTTTTTTTTGTGTGGAGGTCTCCAGAATTCCTTTGAAACTCGAGATGTGAAATTGCTCATACGGTTGCATTTTGACAGCATAGTTACAAACACTGACAAATGTTGATAATTATTTTTTGAACTGAAAAAGTAGAAAGATGTTTGAAGTGGAACTTCTACATACCTGGTATATTGCACATGCCACTTGGGAAATTTTTACATGTATATCTACATGTAATTGAAGTAATCCATTGGAACCACTGATGATTTTCCAATAATAGAGAAGAAAAGCAACTCCGAGTAGGGATGACAATTTCATTCTGTATATTT
The DNA here is from genome assembly GCA_036873755.1 of Hanleya hanleyi. Classification (NCBI taxonomy): domain Eukaryota; kingdom Metazoa; phylum Mollusca; class Polyplacophora; order Lepidopleurida; family Hanleyidae; genus Hanleya; species Hanleya hanleyi. The sequence goes on from JAVTVY010026981.1 coordinate 19,864, forward strand.
TGCTATTAGTTATAGCATCTTCAACAGTGAACAAAGTTACAAACAGCTCCATACGCACAGTATATATACAAGGCATAATGTGATCTTAGCCAATACACATTTATGAATAGGTAAGCCAGTAAATTATGTCAAGCCAGGTTGGACGGATATTAAAATGGTGTCATTTTCAGAAATTAAGCAATAACTTGACAGCGATCTACAAATGGTGTGATTCAGGTGATACAATACACACTCTAATTGATGAAAACATGAATAAAGTATGGTGCATTGAATATTTCTACATGTCAGGAAGTTTGGATAATGACTGTCATTTTAAGATAATATTGGTATAATTTTCTTGGCAATCCACATCAGAACTGATGGAAGCCGTTTCATAATTGTATATTTCCATGTGAGTTACAACATTTGTAGAGTGTGTATTGTATCACCTGAATCACACCATTTGTAGATCACTGTCAGGTTATTGTTTAACATTTAACAATTTCTGAAAATGACACTCATTTTAATATTGGTCCAACATGACCGACATAATTTATTGGCTTACCTAGTCATTAATGCGTATTGGCTAAGATCAAATTATGCCTTGTATATATACTGTGCGTATGGAGCTGTTTGTAACTTTGTTCACTGCTGAAGATGCTATAATAATGAAATTGTCATCCCTACTCGGAGTTGCTTTTCCTCTCTATAACTGAAGTAGACTGGTGTGTTCTGGTGCATTTTTACAAAATATTTAGAATTTGAAGATAGGTAATGATGCCCCAAAATGAACTGAATTTTTCGTTTCATCTGTCTGTCTGTCTCTCTGTCTGCCCATCTTTCTTGTCATACCACATATGCAGCTGGTGATGGATCAGAAGCTTAATGAAATTGACTGACCTTCACCTGTTTATCGAGGTCAAATTTAGCATTAGCAATAATTTTTAAAGGAGTGAAGATAGGCTCTCCAAATGAAGTCTATGGATTGGATATGACTGATGTTGACCTATTTTCTCAAGGTCAAAAACTGTATGTTAATTCACATGTTAACTGCCAACATACACTTCAAATCAAACAATGTCATCATTTTGTTGTGGCTGTGGTTGTCTTCCAGAACGATCTAGCGAATTTCGCATGTGTTCCAACAGCCTCATGCTTCAACAGTAACTTAAACCATGCTGTATTGGCTGAGCTGTTGAAACACCCTCCATTTCCTAGCCCTGACATACTGCATCACTGTCGAAATATGGGTACCGTGATAGATCACACAGTCAGTGACGGTTCCTGATTTACCTTGAATGTCGTTATTGCCTGAGTAGTTTTAGCAGCATTTTACAACAACAACAATTTGCTGACTTGCAGTGAAAAAATCATAGTGAAAGGTTTTTTGTTTTTTTTGGCATTTTTATTTGCTGGCATTGTTTCAGATAGAATACAACAGCCTAATTCATACAATCAGGAATAAAAAGGGGGTTAAAATTTTTATGTTCAAACTTTCAATTTTCATAGGAAATATAAAAGTGGCAATTTGAAATTTGATTTTTATTCGATTTTTTAATGTCGGTTGGCCCATGAAACGCAAAATAAAGTTGGTGTTGTCTCACACTGGGTTTCGCCCATTGGTGAAGACATCCCTTCTCAGAGGCACTTTTATCAGAGATTAGTCCTGATCGCTCATCTTCCAGCCTGGGTATGTGCTCCACCCTCTGTCCCATCCTAAAAAACTTGCCTAGGGGGTGTACCCAAATTGGAGAGATCTAAAGCCCTATGAGTACCAAATTATGTGTTACAAAATTATCTGGGGAAATGCTCTTCGCCCGTGTTTCACACGAGCTTTCATTTTCATTGGGTATGGTGAACATGAATGCACATCAAGATGCACATACAAAGCAAAATTTTATTTGGGGAAATAAAATACTGTGGGTTAGTATAGATCAAATCATGGGACAGTATATATCTGGAATCTGGTATCCCTGATTTCATACTTCATACTTAGTGGCATGCCTGGAGCGCCGGTGTTAATTCATGGCTGTAAATGTTGTGTGTGCGTTTTGACACGACAGAGGCAACTGCCACTATTGGTTCTGATGACAAGGTTTCGTCAAATAATATATCATTTATTGAACGATATCATTCGATTGATGTGATTAGTTGCTCAGTTTGGTACTGTATGTTTGTATGAAGATGATGATGTGCATTCAGGTCCACCATACCCAGGGGTCAAAATGTTCAGGATTTCCAGGTCATCCTCGTGAAAAATTTAGGTCATCCCAGTGATATTGAGGTCATCCATTACACATGGTACATGTATGATATCGTGCAGTATACCTTCAACTTAAACGGGTGGTTGCAGATGGTTATAAACAAAATTGCAGACATTGGTGGGTGGTAACAAAACAGTCACGTATGGTGACCAAATAGCAGTGGATGGTAATGAAAAAGCCATAGATGGTGGCGGACAGAGGTAGACGGTGACAGGTGGTAATTAGTAGGACCCTCCCAGCATGCATGATGCTGCAGTATATAATATGGGCATCACAAATAGCCAGTAGACATGTAAATAGACATTTATTCACAAAAAATTCCTTGTGGAGGTCAGCGGTCATATGACATATGATTATGAGTGGTCTTGACTGTGAAAGAGAGCACAGTAGACTTCAGCCCTCCTGAACTGCTACAGTCAACAATGTCTCTGTTTGGTTCCACTGATCTGTATTTGACAACAATTTAAAGGTGATAATTTCAGTTATCTATTGAATTAGGTATTGGAATCACTTTTTCTGGTTGATTGTGAAATTATCACACAACTGAAAATTCAAAACTAAATGAACGCAATATAAAAAAAGTGGTGGAAAAAGATGCCGGGAGTACAGCCAGGAAATCATGACCACACGGGCAAATTTATTGACTGCATATTTCTAAAACTACACAATATAATCAGCTATGTGTGAACATGATGGAACAACCATGACATCTCGGAAACAAAGTATGCAATATTGCAGTGAAAACCCCGAATTTGCCATGGTAAGAGGAGGTCTTGTTTGTATTCTGGATCAGAAGGAAAGAGAAGGAAAATCATGGCATTCATGTAAATAAGAGAATGAAGATCATTGAAGATGTGCTGTGGAATCTTTCAAGCATTTCCATCACTGTTTGTATCTTCAGATGAGAACAAGTTGGGTCAGAAAATGTTGGAGAAGATGGGCTGGGCCAAGGGGAGAGGACTGGGAGCCAAGGAAGATGGCCGATTGGAACATGTCAAAATCGCACACAAAGATGACACAAGAGGTATATATTCAGGCTCAGTCTGGTTCAATTGGATGAACTCAATATTAATATTTACCAGTGTGGAGGATAAGAATGTCCTATGGCTAAAAGTGTCCAACTCCTATCTTCTAACTCAGCTCCAACATTATTCTCCACATCAAGGATAAATGTGCATCCTTAGTTGCAACAGAAAAAGATATGAGAAGGGACACTTGGGCCACTGTTAATTAATTGTTTGCTTCTCGTAACCTTGCTTGTAAAAATACACATGCTGAGTGCGATAGTTATTAACTTGCAAACCAATTGTATACAAATATGAAGAAAATGAGCAAGTTTTACTCATGAAAAAGTAAATCCCTCATGGATTTTAATTATTTGCCCTCAAAATATAGATGAGTGGTGGTTACGGGAAACGAACCATTAATTATGAGCGGCCTTATCCTCAGAACATTCTTAGCTATCACACCACCATTTAAAATATATTTAAATGCTGGGGGGGGGGTTTTCTTGGAGAGTAGGGAATTGAATGATTCAGGTGTATGTTATTGTACATACCGTAATCCCTCTAATACTTCAATCCCTCTGTCAAAATTCAATCACCCCAAACTTTGGGGACAACATTTAATCGGTGGTTTTAATAAATTGGATCACCCTCTAAAATCATTCAAATAACAAAGAAATAATGATTTTGAACCATTCTGTCAACTTCCTGTTCTAATAAATTTGATCATCCCCAGATTTCATGGTGGGAAATTTCACTTCCGTGTGATTGAATGATTAGGAGAATTACTATACCACATGAACATGATTAATGTGTACTCTGAATACCATTACATAGTATTAAGGATATCCAATATTTACCATTATATAGTATTAAGGATATCCAATACCATTACATAGTATTAAGGATATCCAATACCATTACATAGTATTAAGGATATCCAATACCATTACATAGTATTAAGGATATCCAATACCATTACATAGTATTAAGGATATCCAATACCATTACATAGTATTACCATTACATAGTATTAAGGATATCCAATACCATTACATAGTATTAAGGATATCCAATACCATTACATAGTATTAAGGATATCCAATACCATTACGTAGTATTAAGGATATCCAATACCATTACGTAGTATTAAGGATATCCAATACCATTACATAGTATTAAGGATATCCAATACCATTACGTAGTATTAAGGATATCCAATACCATTACATAGTATTAAGGATATCCAATACCATTACATAGTATTAAGGATATCCAATACCATTACATAGTATTAAGGATATCCAATACCATTACATAGTATTAAGGATACTGATCTCCTGAGAGAGAAAATGGGTGTCCAAATTACCCTCAGTCATGTTAGTAGGGCTCTGTATCTACATGTATTGTCATTGTCATTTAAGAAATGAGGTATACGGTAGTTAGTTTTGGGTAAAACTCTCTTGGTTAAAGTATTCATGTGTAAAACATGGTCCCTTTGGCTTTGTGAGAATCCAACCTTTCATTCCATTGTCTTCATGTTAATAATATAACCATCATTAACATTGAACAGGAGTTGGCTGTAATAAGAGTCAAGTGGATAACTGGATTGCTCATCAGGACGATTTTAACAGCCTGTTGGCCTCCTTGAACCAGGATAATGTGGAAGGGGAAGATAACTCTGACCAGCACAAAGTGATGAAATTGGAGAAGAAGTCCAAGTCTGCACGATCTAGAGTACAGTTAGTATTGACATTTATTACATACAACTTTAGATCTTTATTTTATGAAATCTTTAGATCTGTGTTTGATAATTCAAAAAACACTTGATATATGTTGCTTAGGCCTAAATTCTAAAATGGACATTGAAAACCCTTGGGAGGAGTAGCAGACTGGAAATTGTAACAATGTGTTCTCATTTTACTACCAATGATCTATCAACTCAATTAAGCAGACAACCATCATTTTGACTGTACATAATGCAGTCTAATCTTCTAGTATGAACCACTGAGTGAATTACAGTGTTTGATATCAAGTGTGGTTTACCAGCAATACATTTATTGATGTGAAAAGGATAGAAAAGACACTGCACTGATGGGATCAAGTATGGCCATGACCTCTGGTTAAACAGGTTTACCATTTCCAAGATCTAACAGTTTTATATCGAACATTCCCATTTCCAGTTACCAAAAATTCACAAAAGGCAAAGACTTGTCATCTCGATCACTAGAAGACTTGGACTGTATATTTGGACGCAGGAAGAAGAAAAAAGCAAAGGTAATGGAAAGTAACTATGAACCAGTTTGAAAAGAAAGCTGGAGGCTGGGGTACCAACATTATCCCCACCCTACATTTTTCCCACCAACACTTTCCCCAACGACACTTTCCCCAACGACATCATCCCCACATGACATTTTCCCCACCCGACATTTTCCCCACTCTAATATTGTGAAATGTTGATCCAGTTGTGCATCACTTAAATTTGACGAAAAAAAAAAAATTGAACTAAAAATGTTGATGTTATCTGTATTCGAAAAAGCGAAAACACCAATCTCATTGCTCATTAGCAAAATCAACTGCACAACTGCAAACATATCGGATAAGAACAGAAATATTATGTATGACTGCCTGAATGGTTATAATTCCACATATTAAACACATTTATTGAAATTGAGCCGACTGGGCATGGCCGACTTCCATAATACAACGCACGATGATCCGCTCCGGACATCACATACAGTCCTGGAATTATATCGCCCCAAACTAGGTTCTGGTGCGTAGACGGACAAATTTTCGCTTACGATTTTTCCCGCCAAATTTTAATATGACACTTCATAATATTAGGGTGGGGAAAATGTCGGGTGGGGATAATGTTGTTGCGGAAAAGGGCGATGGGGAATATGTCGGGTGGGGATATTAAATGTCACGGATTCATTGGAGACATCACAGATAATCCATTATTTTCTTCATTATTTTAATGAATTTAGAGGGGGGTCACTTCATTTGGACAAGTGATTGAATTTAGACCACAAAATAGAGGAAGATTGAATATTGATATGGGGATTGAAGTATAGAGGATTTACTGTTCTAATCCTGCAGAAGAGAGATTTACTTGTATTGACCACCAATGAAACAACATTACTGTCTGCTAATAGTTTATTAGGGAGCCTTGGCATTTAAAAATGTTGTTGATAAGCAGGTTATAATTACTTCCTTATTATCAGGCTAATTCTGATGCTGGAGAGAAGGTCACAGCAGGCAATGATGGAGAACCACAGATGTACGGTGTGCAGACTTTTGAGAGTTCTGATAACCTAAAAGACTACTTTGCCAAGAAAATGGCAGGGAAAAATGGACATGAGCATAGGGTGAGATCAACTAATTTGGTAACACGATCATGAAATGACTGAAAGCAAGACAGCAGGTATCATGCCTGTTATTCTTGCTACTTGAGAAAGTCTGGGATTACAAATTTTTAGACATTTCATTGGATCAAAATAGGCATTGCCCCAGGATTTCTATTTACTTAATGAATTTGTTTAACATCGAGGTAGAAGAGAGTAGTGCGGATATTTGGACCATGAAATTTAAAAGCTTTCAGATATAAAGTACTTGTATATTACAATATGATTACCTGTATTTCCGCATGTTAGCCTTACCCTAGGTCCACCGTTGGTGGAACAGCAGCTCCTTGTGACATGGTTCTGTCGATAGCAATGTACCCATCTCAAGGTCGAGTTTCCTCCAGACCTCCACCATGAAGGACAACTTTTTTATCATCCATCATACTGGTGAAATCTTAAGAAAAATCACCGATGGTAGTGGGAATGTTCTGAGGAATCACCGATGGTAGTGGGAATGTTCTGAGGAATCACCCATGGTAGTGGGAATGTTCCGAGGAATCACCCATGGTAGTGGGAATGTTCTGAGGAAATCACCCATGGTAATGGGAATGTTCTGAGGAAATCACCCATGGTAGTGGGAATGTTCTGAGGAATCACCCATGGTAGTGGGAATGTTCTGAGGAATCACACATGGTAGTGGGAATGTTCTGAGGAATCACCCATGGTAGTGGGTATGTTCTGAGGAAATCACCCATGGTAGTGGGAATGTTCTGAGGAATCACCCATGGTAGTGGGAATGTTCTGAGGAAATCACACATGGTAGTGGGAATGTTCTGAGGAATCACCCATGGTAGTGGGAATGTTCTGAGGAATCACCCATGGTAGTGGGAATGTTCTGAGGAATCACCCATGGTAGTGGGAATGTTCTGAGGAATCACACATGGTAGTGGGAATGTTCTGAGGAATCACACATGGTAGTGGGAATGTTCTGAGGAATCACACATGGTAGTGGGAATGTTCTGACGAATCACACATGGTAGTGGGAATGTTCTGAGGAAATCACACATGGTAGTGGGAATGTTCTGAGGAATCACCCATGGTAGTGGGAATGTTCTGAGGAATCACCCATGGTAGTGGGTATGTTCTGAGGAAATCACCCATGGTAGTGGGAATGTTCTGAGGAATCACCCATGGTAGTGGGAATGTTCTGAGGAATCACCCATGGTAGTGGGTATGTTCTGAGGAAATCACCCATGGTAGTGGGAATGTTCTGAGGAATCACCCATGGTAGTGGGAATGTTCTGAGGAAATCACACATGGTAGTGGGAATGTTCTGAGGAATCACCCATGGTAGTGGGAATGTTCTGAGGAATCACACATGGTAGTGGGAATGTTCTGAGGAAATCACACATGGTAGTGGGAATGTTCTGAGGAATCACCCATGGTAGTGGGAATGTTCTGAGGAAATCACACATGGTAGTGGGAATGTTCTGAGGAATCACCCATGGTAGTGGGAATGTTCTGAGGAAATCACACATGGTAGTGGGAATGTTCTGAGGAAATCACCCATGGTAGTGGGAATGTTCTGAGGAATCACCCATGGTAGTGGGTATGTTCTGAGGAAATCACCCATGGTAGTGGGAATGTTCTGAGGAATCACCCATGGTAGTGGGAATGTTCTGAGGAATCACCCATGGTAGTGGTAGTGGGAAATCACCCATGGTAGTGGGAATGTTCTGAGGAATCACCCATGGTAGTGGGAATGTTCTGAGGAAATCACACATGGTAGTGGGAATGTTCTGAGGAATCACCCATGGTAGTGGGAATGTTCTGAGGAATCACACATGGTAGTGGGAATGTTCTGAGGAATCACCCATGGTAGTGGGTATGTTCTGAGGAAATCACCCATGGTAGTGGGAATGTTCTGAGGAATCACCCATGGTAGTGGGAATGTTCTGAGGAAATCACACATGGTAGTGGGAATGTTCTGAGGAATCACACATGGTAGTGGGAATGTTCTGAGGAATCACCCATGGTAGTGGGTATGTTCTGAGGAAATCACCCATGGTAGTGGGAATGTTCTGAGGAATCACCCATGGTAGTGGGAATGTTCTGAGGAAATCACACATGGTAGTGGGAATGTTCTGAGGAATCACCCATGGTAGTGGGAATGTTCTGAGGAATCACCCATGGTAGTGGGAATGTTCTGAGGAATCACCCATGGTAGTGGGAATGTTCTGAGGAATCACACATGGTAGTGGGAATGTTCTGAGGAATCACACATGGTAGTGGGAATGTTCTGAGGAATCACACATGGTAGTGGGAATGTTCTGAGGAAATCACACATGGTAGTGGGAATGTTCTGAGGAATCACCCATGGTAGTGGGAATGTTCTGAGGAATCACCCATGGTAGTGGGAATGTTCTGAGGAATCACCCATGGTAGTGGGAATGTTCTGAGGAATCACACATGGTAGTGGGAATGTTCTGAGGAATCACCCATGGTAGTGGGTATGTTCTGAGGAAATCACCCATGGTAGTGGGAATGTTCTGAGGAATCACCCATGGTAGTGGGAATGTTCTGAGGAAATCACACATGGTAGTGGGAATGTTCTGAGGAATCACACATGGTAGTGGGAATGTTCTGAGGAATCACCCATGGTAGTGGGTATGTTCTGAGGAAATCACCCATGGTAGTGGGAATGTTCTGAGGAATCACCCATGGTAGTGGGAATGTTCTGAGGAAATCACACATGGTAGTGGGAATGTTCTGAGGAATCACCCATGGTAGTGGGAATGTTCTGAGGAAACTCAAGCTTGGCTATCTGAAGCTCTTAAAATATGAAATTCTTTTTTAATTTTTCGATAATGAAAAAATTTAGCTTGTGTGCTACACGTGCACTGCTCGAAATAGCTGCTTCATGTCTATTTGGCACCCCTCTTTCCTCAAAACTGGCTACTCCACTGGTATACAATAATAATTAAATAGATTTTATTGAAGTCCAACTACACCTTTAAGAGAGCTCCTAGCAGAACCGAAAAACATGAGGACTCTGACCAGGCTGGATGAAAACAATTGTGTTGCTCCTTCAATGAATTGTTTGCTTATGTAATGAGTGATGTTGAAATATAGTTGTATGATTGTGCAGATCTGACAAGATTTACCTCCTATGCTAATACTTTTCCATCTCTGATTATGTAGGAGATCAATAAATCTTCAGAGAAGATAGATGATGTCTCAAAGCATGCTGATGACGACGTTGAAGAAACCTTAACCACGGGAATTAAAACAGTTGAAAACTCACTGAGTGTTCAAGACTACTTTGCTCAGAAAATGGCCCAATTGAAGCGGTGCAATCAGATGGGCAATGTGGAGTCTCCTACTGAATCAGGAGTAATGGGCAATGAAGATTTGTCCAGTCCTCATATAGATGACAGTAAAGCTGATGCTGGGAATCTGGACCAATCCGGAAGTGGTAAAAAGAAGAAGAAGAAGAAGAAAAGAAAAGGTGAAAAACTGACAAAACTTGGCAATGAAGAGTTGGTTTCCATGGAAACAGGAGAACCATCTCCCAAGAAGAAGAAGAAAAAAGACAAAAATGGTGAAAGAAAGGATACCATGATGAATAGTTTGAACACTGATGAAGTGGCTACTACAGAAGTGAAAACTAAGAAGAAGAAGAAAATTAAGAATAGCAGTGATCAGGCCTTGTCTAGCCATGAGGAAAATATGACCAGAAATGTGTTATCTGTAACAAATGGTACAAAATCGATAAGAAAAGTTGGAAGAACAGTTTTCCCAGGTTCTAATGATGTAGTTGCAGGTGTAGAAACAAGGAGTAAAAAGAGGGTTACTTTTAGAGAGCCTATTGCTTCCATTCTTGGGCATGAAGCAGACTGTAGCAGTGTTATTTTAATGGATGAAACCCTCGACAAGCCTGTTAGCATGGTCCAAACTGACAAAGATGTTGAAATTAATGAAGGCATTGTTGAACAAGTTGATGTAGCAGACAGTCCATCTGATGGTATAACTTGTACTGAGAAGCAAACAGAAACTACCGATGCCCTGTGTACCAGTCTAGTAGAAAATAGTTCTGGGGAAACTAAGGTAGAACAAGTTCAACATACAAAGGACGGGAAGAAAAAATCCAAGAAAAATTTAGCCATTTCTGAACTGGCCAAGGACATCAGTGATATGGATTGCATGCTGGAGGGAAAGGAGAAAAACGGGAAGGAAGGAAAGAAAATCGCAGCTAATGAAGCAGAATCAACAGAAATGGGCAATTTGGAAAATGTGGGTCTTTTGGACATTGCTGTTGATTCGGGTGTTGATAAAAGTGATGAGACGGTTATCGTTGGGAAGGTTAAAAAGAAGAAAAAGAAATTCAAAAGCAAGGATATTGATGCAGCAGTGAAGCTGTTCATCGGCTCAAATATAGATAAAATAACTGGTTATACCTACAGGAATGACGGTTTATCTCTATGAAAGTTTGGCCATGATAAAATATTAATTGGTTCCGAACATTTAAATTAATAAAGCAAGCCATGTGATTTCAAATTGACACAACATAAATTGTCAGTAAATTGAAAAGGCATGTACATACCAGTAATGAAGAGATATCTTCTAAAAGGTCCATGTCTATGTTTTGGATTAAATGGATGCAGGTCGGTGTATTTAACTGAATATTTGAAAGAAGCAATTTAATGGGTTCTGGAGTGGTTCAAAATTAGACACTCAAAAATATGTTGGAAGCTCGGGCCAAAACAATTGTATTTTTGTTGCTGGGTCTAAAATCCCCAAATGAGTTTACTGAACCAAATTACATGTACACAGTACCTCATATCCTGTCAGTATTGTGTGAGCTGGTATAATGTGATGGAATTACAATGACTGTTGATGTAAGTTTTCATTAAAGAGCTTAAACATAGATAAACTTATGATTATCATCATAAATTGATGCAAATCTTCAGCATGTTCAGTATATGATTATGTAGGACATTCTAATAAAATACAATCCTACAGTTGTTAGTTTGGATGGATTTAAGGAAGTTGATCACTCACAAGTCATCACATCTGCTCAGATTGATATATTATTCCAATACTAGGCTCATTGCATCAGTGTGGACTTTCAGCTGAGGGACCTTGTCTATTTGACACCTTGCAGCAGTGTTTATTTCTACCAATCAATGGTTTCGTTTAGTCTAAGACAGCAGAGGCAAAAATCGTCCAGCATGATCTGTTTTGTTTAATCGTCCAGCATGATCTGTTTTGTTTAATCGTCCAGCATGATCTGTTTTGTTTTATCGTCCAGCATGATCTGTTTTGTTTAATCGTCCAGCATGATCTGTTTTGTTTAATCGTCCAGCATGATCTGTTTTGTTTAATCGTCCAGCATGATCTGTTTTGTTTAATCGTCCAGCATGATCTGTTTTGTTTTATCGTCCAGCATGATCTGTTTTGTTTAATCGTCCAGCATGATCTGTTTTGTTTAATCGTCCAGCATGATCTGTTTTGTTTAATCGTCCAGCATGATCTGTTTTGTTTAATCGTCCAGCATGATCTGTTTTGTTTAATCGTCCAGCATGATCTGTTTTGTTTAATCGTCCAGCATGATCTGTTTTGTTTAATCGTCAGCATGATCTGTTTTGTTTAATCGTCCAGCATGATCTGTTTTGTTTAATCGTCCAGCATGATCTGTTTTGTTTAATCGTCCAGCATGATCTGTTTTGTTTAATCGTCCAGCATGATCTGTTTTGTTTAATCGTCCAGCATGATCTGTTTTGTTTAATCGTCCAGCATGATCTGTTTTGAAAACAATGTTCATATCCATATCACCTGTTTCTTTGATCAGTGGTTTGAAACACAGACGTATATTGGTTTCTGACTGAGCTGCCTTGGCCTGAACAAAACCATTGTTGAGTTAAAATAAACACTATTACAAAATGTCAAATACATCCAAAGAAAGTCCAGCGGCTGAAAGTCCAACCTGACCCAAAAGCAATTTATGGTGTCCGATGTCAAACTCTTTGCTGGCGTGGCATTTATCAATGTTGTCCATTGCATTGTTGGTGCTTCACGATAGGGACAGTCAACCAGAATGATTAGCAAGCAGAGATTATCATGGTACCAATAACCTTTTTGTGTGATCATATGAAATGTCCTTTGAGGAAATTTTCATAGAGGGAATCAACAAGTTCTGAACTGGACTATTACCAACAGTGACATTTTGCCTGCATTTAGCTTTCATAATCTCCTACATGTGCACGTTATATCCTCACCAATCATTGTAAGAGATTCCCATATCTGTACTCCATTTATATACATCCTATTCCAACAGGAGAACCCATTAGGATTCATCTCCAATACTTCTCGAATTATTTTTCTCATGGCATCTGCTGACTAGGTCACTTTATTTATATTCCCAACATTATCGAAATTCTGAATATGTGTGAGATCTTAAATTGCTTTTCATTCATTCTTGCTGGAATCAGTCTTAAATCGTAAGATGAAAATGCTCATTATATTTGACATCTAGATCTGCAAAGTCATACTATTCTGAATACGTGCTAAAGTTAAGGGGAAGGATTCTCCTAGTATTTCCTGTAACCGGGCTAATTCATCACTAAAAACATTGTACGTCTGCATAATGTATTGGTAAAGAAACAAATTGTATGACTAAACTTTTTGAGCAAGGTTTTCTGTTCGTTCTTATTTTTTTCTGATTTCACCAAAGAGATACATTAATCAATAAATTGAGGAACCATTTCACTGCAAACGACCATGATTATTTCCCAATTTCTTTGTGTTTTTATGAATCTCATTATCCATTGCTTAAAATGTGTGAAAGTGATTGACCAACTTCCCTAACTTTTTTCAAATGTATGAATATATTCACTGTGCAATAAAGTTACATTATTAGAACTGATTATCCCGTCATTAATACAATTAATCTTGGCAAATCAGGTAGAGTACTATTGCTCTGTTATTCCTCTTGATAGCGCATTGGGTTTTCTCTTCAAACAGGAAATGTACATTCCATCTGAATAGCCAATCAAATTTGAATGTGAAAGACACTGCTCAGGAAGAGGTCTGCTTTGATCTTCAAATATGACATGGTGTGGCTTTATCAGCATTTAAATGGCAGATGAACATCCTCTAACGCAATTATGTAATCAGAGATTGCTTAATTGTATGCCCCCCCACCGCTTTAGTTGGACAGACACTGCCCCGCCATTGTGCCGTTCTGTATTTGTCGGTGAAAGCCTAATTTGGATAATTATAAAAATTCTGTTTCAGTCACTTTTTTCGCCATGCCTCGCATAATACATATTCTATGTATCGCCGGGCCTTTCACCAAATCCGAAAATGTGACCTGGTTACGAGACCCACATTCCTTGGAGTATATTATGGTGAAATTATGAAGCGACCAGTGAACTTTGAACTTTGCACCCAATTCAGCCTTTTTGGGGCAATTTCATACTTCGGAACCTTGTGGTCTGCTTTGAAATGTAGAATAACATATATTTAGTCACTTTCCTTGTCCAAATCGGTCAATTGGAAATAGGATGATTTTAATTGGTCAATCATGGCCTAATTTGCATAAATATCCAACCTCTGCATCAGTCACTTTCTTCACCTTGATTTAATTGTATAATGTACATCCCAAGTATCAATCCAGCCTGGACAAATATATATCCCATTCACTGAGGTTTGAGGAACAAAGGGACATAACTCTTGAAAATATAACCGAAACACAGAGAAACTTCTCGCTGCACAACTATGGGGCATTGAACACATATTATGCAAATTTCACACTTGTCCATACAATATTAACTGAGATCCAGCCTGGACAAGTCCCAATTCACCAAGATTTCAAGAACAAAGGGCCATATCTCTTGAAAATATAGGCGAAACACGAAGAAACTTCACGCTGCACAAAACCAGGGCACTGATCACATATCATGCAAATTTCATAATTGTTGATACAATATTAACCAAGATCCAGCCCGGACAAATCCTAGTTCACGAAGATTTCAGCAATGAAGGACCATAACTCTTGAAAATATAAGTGAAACGCGGAGAAACTTTACGCTGCACAACTATGGGGCACTGACCACATATCATGCAAATTTCATACATGTCCATACAATATTAACCAAGATCCAGCCCGGACAAGTCCCAGTTCACAAAGATTTCAAGAGCAAAGGGCCATATCTCTTGAAAATATACGAAAACCGCGGAGAAACTTCACGCTGCTCAACTACCGGGCACTGACCACATATCTTGCACTTTTCATAATTGTCCATACAATATTAACCAAGAGCCAGCCGAGACCGGTCCAAATTCATGGAGATTTCAGGAACAAAGGGCCATAACTCTTGAAAATATAAGCGAAACGCAGGTAAACTTTACGCTGCACAACTATGGGGCACTGACCACGTACCATGCAAATTTCATACCTGTCCATACAATATTAACCAAGATCCAGCCCGGACAAGTCCCATTTCACAGACATTTCAGGAACGAAGGGCCATAACTCTTGAAAATATAACCAAAATTCGAAAAAACCTTTACGCTGCACAACTACGAGGCACTGGCCACATTTCGTGCAAGTTTCAATCCTGTCCATCAAATATTAACCAAGATATAGCACGGACAAGAAATTCATAAGGACAGACGGACAAAGCGATCACTATATGCCCTCTCTCCAGTTGGTGGGGGGGGGGAGCATAATGAGGGCTGTACCTCCCTCACTGCAGTCACATGTAAATGTTTTATATTCACGGAGAATACACTGAATATCAGTCTGAGTGTAAGTGGAGTGATCTTCAAGCTAAAGTTACAGCTTGTACCCAATAGTGATGTGCTGTGACGTGTTCACACCAAAATTATATGTTCTGAGAACTCAATAAAATCTCGTGCCAACAGGAATTTGTAGGGCGGAAGAAATCAGAACCTTTGTGTAAGACTGCACAGATATGTGATCGGTGCATCTGAGCTGTTCATCCTGGAAAAATAGTTTGTAACCCTTAATAATCACAGAGTATGTCCTGCAATATGGATTCCCCATTGTATCATTGACATTGACTGGGTCATTCCAATAGCCAGTTGTTTGCCCATTCCCATGTTCAACTTATGCTCCTTTCCGTATCAGCTCTTGCGAGATGAAATCCTGCATTTGTGCCTTTCTCGGTTTTCTGGTCAGGTGACCATCAGGGAGTTTATGCTTTTGCCCATACCAGTAGTAATCAAGAGTGATTCTTCCGTCTTGATGTTTGGTGTATCCCAACTTTAGACACAATGCCCACACGAATAGGTGTCTTGTTTTCCATGACTTGGTGGTATGTATAAATTTTGGTCACATTGCACAACCCTGAATTGTTATACAATTCAGTTAGCCTCCCTCACCTCCATCATGTAACATGACATCAACTTAATTGCCAGCGCGAGGTCCCTGGACTGGCACAGTCGGAAGAGCATGCTTTAATTTGGTGTATCGGATTACATATAGGAATTCACGCCTTGTGGCACATGTACTTTGCATTGACTGACAATTTAATTGGTTTCGTGTTTCGTAAGCGATGTTGGATTTCTGGACAAGTGTTCACGTGTCAAGCAGATGAATGAATACACAATTCATCACGTGACTGAGAGAGATATAATACGTCATCAGGGTTTGGAACCATTGGAGTTCTGACAGTCGGAATCAAGATTTTGAACTTTTTTCTGAGTGACCTTTACCTTTGTTTTGGTACTCAATGTACGTATCCACTAACCAAAACTGCACTTTTCAATGATTTGCAGAGGGTATCCACCAACCAAAACTGCAATTTTCAATGATTTGCAGAGGGTATCCACTACCAAAACTGCAATTTTCAATGATTTGCAGAGGTTTACATTGACCTCCGTTTTGGTATGCAACACATGGTCTCCCCCAAAATTGGCAATTTTCAATGATTTCAGGATTCTGGGGTCTGTGACCTTGCCTCTGTGGGTCTAAACTTGGTGATATGAGAGAAGGGTTGTTGAAAGCGATGTTAAATCATACTCACTCACTCAATGTTGGTATGTAACACATCTCCCCCTAATGTATCCACT
Source organism: Hanleya hanleyi (assembly GCA_036873755.1). NCBI lineage: Eukaryota > Metazoa > Mollusca > Polyplacophora > Lepidopleurida > Hanleyidae > Hanleya > Hanleya hanleyi. The sequence goes on from JAVTVY010026981.1 coordinate 36,553, forward strand.
CACAAAAAATGAAATTTCTGTGTGTGATTGATTATGTCCTGATCCCACCCTCTAATTAGAGGAGGATCAAAGGGGGCATATATGAATCAGTCCGTCCAAATTGTCAAGGCGATATCTCCGTTACTATTTCATCAACAACTTCGAAAACTATTTGCTCAGATCTCTGTAACCGGTTCACACATTTGCATTCAATGGAAATTCCAGGAGTTTTTTATGTTGATAAGTGTCATTTTCCAATCACTAAACTACACAATGCTTGTCGCGATTATGAACCCCCCCATGCTGTTGATGGGAAAGAGATATGTTCATTGGAACTTCAAGAATTAAACATTTATAAATAATGTTGGGATTTATTATCAAATCAAACCGGCTATTGTATTGCCTTTAATCCTCTATTGAGATCCTGCTGTAGACTAAAAAGTTCTCACCCTCTGGAGCCTCAGCCAATAGGTTACACTGCGCCTGCGCCCAAACGCACTTCCCCAAATCCTTTTTCTTCTATAAGCCTATAAGCATGATGCGTGCAAGGCAGAGAAGAGTGTGGGGAGGCTGGGTCGGGCAGTCAAGACAATAGCAGGTTTGATTTGATAATAATACCAACATTATTTATAAATGTTTAATATTTATTTCTCAAATCTACACCTGCTATTGTATTGCCCACTACCAACAGTAGGAGGTGGGCCTCGGCTTTGTTGAAGTGTGGCTGTAACCGCTGATGCATGGTACCATAAATTTAACCCGTTTAGTAACCCTGGGCGTAAAGCACTGTAGGGGCTAAGGGGCAATTTCTAGTAAGACGGTAAGAAGGGTATAACGACCATGACTTCTGCATCCGAATACTAGAGTACCAACGATATGCTCCAATCGCCAATTTCTTAACCTATGAAATTTTCTTGAATGTCCGACACTAGATTTACCTAGAAATAAACACATTTATACTTACTAGTGTCGGGGTCTTGATAGCTGGCTGGTATTGGCGATTACCGATATGCCTTACTCTAACCATCTTGCAGACTGGTGGTCGGCTTGAGATCGGTAGTGCCCCCCCCCCCCTTTTCTTTGAAGACTAGGCGACTACATGTTGGGCAGCAACGAGCGGCCCTAACCTGGTCAGGCTGTCTGTTTGTACTGACAAGTCTCTCGGATAAAAATCTGTAAACGTGGAATTGGCACTCCAAGCACAGGATTGGACAATGTCATCCAGCGATACGTTCTTCCATAAAGGCCATGATGTTGCGATGGCTCGTATTTCATGAGAAGATGCAGAGGCTAGCAGTGGGGGGGCATTGAGGGATAGTTCTTATGTCCATTTAATGGTCTTGCTCAACCAAGAGGCCACCATATTCTTGGTAGTGTCTTTGGTAGCCCTTGGGAGAAGAGAGAGCAGTAGTAGTCGACGAGAACCTCTAATAGGATCGGTGCGGCTGAGGTAGTGACGTATTTCTCATACTGGACACGGTAAGATGTCGTTATCAAGTCCTTGAACAAAGTCTGATAATGCAGTGATGGAATACAGACGTTGAGCACAAGGTCCTTGTCGTATAGACTCTTTCTTGGCAATGAACTCAGGAACAGGGCGGAAGGATATGCGTGACCAGTCTGCCGTCCAAATCATCGATTTTCTTTCCAAGGATGAAGCTCAGATACTCTAGACGCCAGGGCGAAGGCCGCTAGGAAGGCAGTCTTGTAGGAAACAGCTTTCATTGAGGCTGACTCTAGTGGTTCAAAGGGTGGGCAAAGGTATGCACTGAGGACCACGACAATGTCCCACTTAGGTAATAGTTGTCGGGAACGACGGGACTGTAATGCACAGGCATGCAGAAGAGCAGAGATATTGGAATCCAGGCTAATGTCAATGCCAGCAGATAACCGTAGAACCCGTGCCAAGGCTGATCGGTACCCTTCAATAGTGCTGCTTTTGTACTTCTTATCTCGGTGCAGGTGAAGAAGAAATTCCGCCACTATAGGAAGAGAGGCAGTGTCGGGATCGGAGCCTCGCTGTTGACACCATGAGATGAAATATTTCCACTTAGCCTGGTAGACGTGTGATGTGGAAGGTCGGTTAGATGAAACCATCGTCTCTGCAACCTCTGCTGAAAATCCTTGGTCTGTGAGGGTATTCTGGATAATCTGCAGATGTGAAGGTTGAGCCACTGAGGGTTGTGATGGATTATCCCACAGGGTTGGCTTAACAGGTTGGTCCACACTGGTAGGCGACGTGGAGGGGCGGTGAGTAGAGGAATCAGAGCTGGAAACCACGGTCGACGAGGCCACCAAGGAACGACGAGAAGAATGATGCAGTCGTGTTGAACAATCTTCTGAAGTACTTCCTGCAGTAAGGCATTGGGTGGGTAGGCGTACGCAAGGAAGTTGTCCCAGCTGATCGATAGAGCATCGATGGCGTAGGCTCGAGGGTCCAGAACCGGACTGACGAATACAGGTCGATCAGAGGGTTCGCCCAGATGCTTGTGATGTGTTGGAAGACCTCTGGATGCAGTTGCCATTCCGTCTGTAGTACAGTGCCGGGGCGAGACAGGCGATCTGCTAATACATTTGAGTCGGCCTGGAACATGACGAGCACGTATGTGGCAGTGATTGTTGCATCGCCCAGTCGTAGAGGGTCCAAACCAAACGGAATGTTGAGTAGGATCCGGTGGTACCCATCTTGTTGATATGAGCAATGACAGTTGAATTGTCTGTTGTGATGAGAAGAGACGAATTCTCCAGTAGATGACTTCACTGCTGGACTGCACATATGACAGCTTTCATTTCCAAGAGGTTGATATGAAGTTTGGCATCCGCTGTTGACCATCTGCCGGACATCTCCAGATCGTCTGGATGGGCTCCCCAACCTGTCTCGGACGCATTGGTGTAGAGATGGTATCGAGGAACTGGTGGTACAAACGGTACTCCCCGCATGACATTATAACAGGACTGCCACCAAACCAGCTGTGGGTGTAGTGACGTCAATACAGGAACTAGTGGTTTGAGGAGTGAAGTTTGAAGATACTGCTGCAAGTGGTATTGCAGAGGACGAACCTGGAGACGGCCATAGTGAGTGAGGTCTTGTGCGGGTGTGAGTAGACCTACCAGTCTCTGCCATGATTGGAGGGGCTGTGCGGGAGAGGTCAAAAAGACTCGAACCATCGACTGAATGTTGGTCCATCGGTCTTCCGGGGGTCGTGCCAACTGTTGAAGTGTGTCGAAGACTGCCCCGATGAATTGACGGCATTGTGCCGGTTCCAACTCTGACTTCTGAGGATGAGGGATGAAGCCGAGATGTTGAAGGATGAGTAGAATGAATCGGATCTGAGCGTTGAGTAGAGACTTGTCGTGAGCCCAGTGAAAATGTCGTCTATTTAAACTTCTATGTGAATGCCCCGTAGATGCAGAAACGCTATGGCTGGTGCTGTGATGCGGGTGAAAAGCCATGGTGCGATGTTGACTCCAAACGGGGGCACCTGCCATTAGAAGCGTCGACCAGCGAGTGTGAAGCGAAGGTATCGACGGTGTCGAGGATGAATGGGTATGTGCAGATAAGCGTCTTGTAGATCGATGGAGGCCAGCCAATCCCTGTGATGTAGACGGGCCCGGATCGATGTAATCGACGTCATCTTGAAATGCGGAGGTGGTGACAGGTACAGCTTGTTGAGACATCTCAGGTCGATAATCATACGCATCTGGTCGGAATTCTTTTTCGGAACCAGGAAAACACGGCTGTAGAACCCGACTGTGTTCTCGGCCTGAGGTAACTCTCTGACTGCACCTTTTGTGATGAGTGTGGTGATGGATGAGAGAAGTGTCTGAACGTGTCCTGAAGGAACTGGTAGCAGTGATGGACGAGGACGGGATATGAGCATGGGATGGTCCTGGAAGGTGAAGCGAAATCCCTCTCTTAATGTCCTTGGAATCCATACATCGTCTGTAATGAGCTGCCAGTTTTCTCAGAAATGCTGCAGACGGCCTCCGACGGTACGATGAGTGAAATGACGGAAGGCGGGCAGACGAAAGGAATGAGTACTGTCACTTGTTGGAGGCACCTCTACCTCTGGAAGCTCTGCGTCGACGTCCACGGGTACTTGTAGGCTTGGCAAAGGGACGAAAATTATCCGAAGTATTCTGAGCTGAACCTCGATTCCTCTGGTTAGATGCGGTCGAGGTAGGAGCTGTGCGACGGGAAGCAGCGGCCAGAAGTCTAGATGTTCTCTCCTCCCGAATACCAGGCATGATGGATTGAATTGCGTTGTTGAACAAAAACTTGGAATTCAACGGCTGATGGATCAAGATGTTTTGACCAGAACCTGGAACTTCGGCTTTAGTATTACGTAAGATTGCCTTGCGCTGAGATTGAAGAAGGGCAGCATACGAGAAAGCGGAAGCCTCGATGACATGGCAATTAGACTTGTTCAGTGTATAAAAACATCCCCGTAGGTAGGCTTGATGATCGGGAGATAGGAGAACCTCACCCTTAGGCTGACGGATGGAAGGATCAAATACTAAACGAGATGCAGTGGACAGGAACCAATCAGTATACGACGTAATATGTTGAATGGAGATGAACATCTCTTGCAAACGTTCCACTTCCTTGGCTGTAAGGGGGGTGGTAGTTTTGGTAGTTTTTACGATTTGATCTAAGTCCAAATCCAACATAGGGGTTTGACTGGAAGTACGCTGTTGTGCATTCTGTAGAAGGAAAACTTGGGTTTCTTCAACTTGTCCTGTTCCTGAAGTTGGTTGTCGAGGTTAGCCATTGTGGCGGCCCATTCCGGAGATGGCGCACATGAAGATGGCGCTTTTGGTACTACTGGTATGGCCGGAACAACGATAGACGCCATAGATACCGGTTCACGTCTAGTCCTAGACGTAGAAGAGGAAGTAGAAGGTTCCGGCATCTCAGGGACAAGAGCCATCAGGGCCGCCATCTTGTCCGTAAAGGGTAAATCTCCCGCATTCGGTATAGATTTCTGTACGTGAGATGAAGATGATGACGAAGATCGACGATCAGGAGATATATCGTGAATATCTCGTAGAGTAGCATTGTTGGTAGCCAATAATCGCTCAAGTGGATGGCATGGTCGAGTAACGTTGTTCGCAGTTGAAAACCTATGCGTAGACGCATGATGACGTAGATCGGCGTCGTGAAGAAATGGAATGACGATGTGATGATGAAGACGAACGTCGAGAACCCCGATGTCGGCGTGAAGAGATGGATCGACGGCGTAATGGAGACGGAGAACGTCGTGAAACTCTATGTCGATGTATCGATGATCGGGTCTGACAATGTGGAGAACGAGATCGGTGCGTCAAAACCGGATCACGCTGTACTGGTGTGTGATGACGGTGTGGTTGGGTAGGTATGGTGCGCTGTGGTTCACGAGACCGGTGAAAACTCAAACGAGGTGGTGAATGGGAACGTTGATTCCTATAATCACGTAAAGGTGACCGTGATCTGTGATAATCTCGACGACGTCGACGTGACGGGGACCGAGATCGGCGTCGGGAATATCGAGATCGGCGTCGGGAAGAACGAGATCGGTGACGTGAATTACGGGAACGTCGAGATGTGGTACGGCCCAAACGTCGTGGGGAAACAGTTCGAGTCCCGGTAGCTGTTTGTTCAGTTGCTATATTGGAAGGGGTCGCTGTGTCAACAATAATGGAAGACACATTAGGCATGGAAGACCGGTTTTGTTGTTCTTGGATAACAAAAGGTAGGTCAGGCTCAGTGGTCAATGCCTCTCTCTTTCCCTTTGTCCTCTTTCCTTTGTTTCTGTCTGCCTTTGTAGTCCGCAAGGCTGTGGGGACTGATTGAGTAATTGTTACTCCCGATAACATCTGGCCAGGTAGGTTTTCGACATGTATGGTGCCGCTGGGAGGAATTACAGGTGAAACAGGTGACGGGATATCTGGCATGTCCTCGTTGATGTTTCTATCAACTTGGAGATTAATTTTGGCTTGTTGCTTGTCGATGGGTGCCAACTCCACATCTACCGCGGCCTGCAATAAATAACTCCGTCTGGCCTGAGCATAATTGTACCAGGCTTGGTCGGACCAAGAAATACACTCAAGGCACGTATTTTTCCTATAACATAAATGCGTTTTACAGGAAAAACAAAGCGAATGCGAGTCCAAATGTGACCAAGTTTGTCTGCAAGATGTGCAGCGCTTAATATTCCCGGTGGTTTTAGGCATTGTTTTACAATGTTGAAACTAAATCTAGACTGAATATTTCCTTGTCAAGATAGACAAAAAAAACTAAATCTAATTCTAGCAGAGCTCTCTTTCTAAACACGTCCACACGCTGTGGCTGTAGGAAGAAAAAGGATTTGGGGAAGTGCGTTTGGGCGCAGGCGCAGTGTAACCTATTGGCTGAGGCTCCAGAGGGTGAGAACTTTTTAGTCTACAGCAGGATCTCAATAGAGGATTAAAGGCAATACAATAGCAGGTGTAGATTTGAGAAATAAATTGTGATTTTCTAGGAGTTTCCAGGACATGAACCTGATTTATAAAAACTTTCTGGAATGGAATTAAAATTCCAGGAGTTTCCAGGAGACGTATGAATCTCGATGTTTGTACCCCACAGCCTGGAGGGGAGACATATATCCAAGCAATCCGATTGATTCTATCCTGTTATTTTTCTAACGAACCGGACCTCTCCCCCCAGAGGTATCTACAAATAATTATGATTAGATAGAAAATGGTCACAGATCTAGGCCAGGAACAAATGGACATACGGAAATCACATAACGTCTGCTTTTGTTTGCATTATAATGAACCATGTTAGGAAGGATGTCTCTGAAAAAGTGATAGTACTGGCATGAGGATTTTTATCGTGCAAATAGCGAAACAATCCATTATCATATGCAGTCCAAGACAGGTGCGAGCACTATCATTAATAATGCAATGAGTTTGAAACAAAACACAGTGCAACAAATAACACATTCTTTTACTTCAACTGATCGAATGACACTGCATCTACAATGATACGACAATGGGGTTCGCCAGCCCGAACTGATGCCAGGTGGCTACGTGTACCAAGAGGTAAATGACGCATGCGCATGTCATTTTTCTTGACGTCACAAAGGCAACGTCATAATGTAACGACGTTATAATTGTTCATTTTATGACGTCATGTCTTCTTTACCTGTTGGAGCACTAGCGCTGCCTAGCGTGGCTGGCGATCCCCATTCCAACAGATTTAACCCTTCCATCAGATCATCACTGATTGCTTTTGTCTGCTATGTAAAGCTTATTATATAAAACATCATTTGACACATTCCGCTATCACATTTATGCTATTTGAATGAGTGAAAAGGGCAACGTTATACAACTGACTGAAACGGTACTAGCACACTTCAACAGTCCCAGATGAAGTTTTGGCTTGGTTCCTTGACAACTCCTTGCAGCTTTGGTGAGACAGCTGGGCAGTCTGGAAAACTGAAATAAACATCGTCCTTCTATTCTAATCAATATTTGACCTATCACAAGCATATATTTTGTAAATTGCACATATTTTTAAATCTAAGCAGTTTGGCATGTATTATAACACTTTCCTATAGCCATTAGTTATGTAGGAGTGAGAGCTGAGCCAATTCATCACCAGTTGTCATCCTAGATTCCTTTACTTCATATGTTCTTGATACAGTAGCTAGGTGTTTCCACCTGACCATACACATCCTACCCTTGCACACATCCTGGCCTTGCGCATGTACCTGTCCAGACCATACACATCCTGGCCTTGCACATGTACCTGTCCAGACCATACACATCCTGGCCTTGCACATGTACCTGTCCAGACCATACACATCCTGGCCTTGCACGTGTACCTGTCCAGACCATACACATCCTGGCCTTGCACGTGTACCTGTCCAGACCATACACATCCTGGCCTTGCACGTGTACCTGTCCAGACCATACACATCCTGGCCTTGTACGTGTACCTGTCCAGACCATACACATCCTGGCCTTGCACATGTACCTGTCCAGACCATACACATCCTGGCCTTGCACATGTACCTGTCCAGACCATACACATCCTGACCTTGCACATGTACCTGTCCAGACCATACACATCCTGGCCTTGCGCATGTACCTGTCCAGACCATACACATCCTGACCTTGCACATGTAACTGTCCAGACCATACACATCCTACCCTTGCACATGTCCATACCATATACCTGCCTGACCGTGCACATGTATCTGTCCTGACCGTATATCCAGACCATATATCTGCCTGATCTCGCATATGTACCTGTCCAGACCGTACATGTCCTGATCTTGCACATGTCCAGACCATATACCCGCCTCACCTTGCACATTTTCCTGTCCTGACCGTACACATGTCCAGACCATATACCTGCCTGACCTTGCATATGTACCTGTCCAGACCGTACATGTCCTGATCGTACACGTCCTGACCTTTCAAATGTACATGTCCAGCCAGTACACGTCCTGCCAACAAGACTTTAGAGAACAGTCACTACCTACACATTGTTTTACAGTAAACCAACAGTGAACATACATATAGATATGTTTTCCACACTAGAGGTGGAATATTTGATGTACGGTAAACCACTCTTCGACTATCTAACAGTCAGTATAGCAACCAGTGAACATGCAAGGTTACAATTCTCAGAGCAGTATATCTTTATTCTCTCATTGCAGCCATTGGCAGTCAATTTGAGATATTTGAAAGCCAGCCAGTCAGAGAGCAATCAATGTCCGCAATCTTCATATGCTGTCTCGAAAATCTTGGTCATTTCAGTTTGACAACTGAAATCAACAAACATCAGGAGGTCATTGATATCCAGAGGTATATAGTTCATTTAAGAGGAGATACCGCTGTTCAACGTGACTTCACATGTTAGCATATGGAACAATGGCCGACCACTTCCCCATTTGCTACCATTGGGAATCCTGTAAATTCACGTCACTTGGTCTTACATGAACTATATGCCTATTCAGATAGACAAATGGTTCATTTTACCCATAAGGCTAATATCAACCCAGTGCAGGAATGCAGGGAACTGTATAATCACTGCATCTTAAAGAAGTCTCCTCAACATAAGTTTCTTCATGAATTTGCACTAAATAAATGCTCTGTGAAATACTATGTTTCATGGAAATAATCCATTTAATCTGATGACTTGAGATGTGTTTAGTTTGTGAAGAGTGCCTGTAGGGCTCCATCATATTTGTACACGAAAGTGAGGCTCTATGGGCAGTTAATGTAACAGAGGTGACTTGTCATCCCATGTTCACCAGCTAACGTTTCTTCTACTCAACTCGGACATCATTCTGCCTCAACTTTGACGTAATTAACTCAACTCTATCTAATGGTAGAGCCCTATAGTTGATTAGTGTAAAATATAAACCACTATTTCCTAACAAAATGAATTATTCCCATAAAACACACCACTTCGCAAAGAAAATATCAAGGAGGAAATGTAGAGAGGAAAACGTGTTCAGGAGAGTTCTTTTTTAAGACTTTCATCTAAAAGCAACACATTGCAAGAATTCTTTCAAGTACAATATAAAGTAGAATATAAAGTTCAACAGAAAAGAAACATATCAAAGATGATAGAAGATAACAGAAAATAAGAAAACAAATGGCACTTAGAAAATATTAAAGTTTCACAAATTAGATAACACCTTGAAACTTAACTATCAATTTACACGGGAAATGAAAATCACAGTTGTGGACCTTCAAATATTGGAATGTGCAAAGAATATAAATATCTCCAAACAGAAAACATTAAATTGTTGAAGACTTGCATCAATGTATTTGATGATTATACGTGGCAGTGCATGTATTAAAAGATACAAGATAGTGTTTAAGATTAAGAGTTACCCTACAGAAGGCAATGTGTACACATTTGTTGGGCGTAAATAGATGTACATATATGCAATATCAGTATGGTCTAAAGTTAAATGCAAAATTCTCCCAACCTTTCAGCCAAGATATTACCAAAGCTTATGGAATCTAGAAAACGGAATGAAGAATATAAAACAGGAGACAGAAATCAACTCGGATATAAATTAATGACCGATTGAAAATTATTACCTCTGGTGATCAATGAAAAGATAGATAAATATACAATTATTTACAAGCTATGAATCTATAACCAAATGATCGCTATATAGCTGAAATATTGCTGAATGCGACGTTAAACCCTAATTCTCTCTCTCTCCTATAACCAAATGATTTCATTTATAGCAAAGAAATTATACCATGCTGTCATGATCATTTTTTGAGTTTCTTATTGTAATTGTGTTACTTTGATACAAAGCTTAACATTAGACTGTATATGGGTCAACTTGATATCCTTTGACACAATAACTACACACTATATACATCAAAATATTGACAACTATATGGAGACTACATTTAGTATATATTAGTACATTTGTATAAACATATAAACAAAGCCAATGCATCCATGCCACATTTCATCATACACATTCTCTCACCGATCCTTTCAGCTTCCGTTTCACAGGTTGGATCAAAGTTTCAGCAATAACTAGTTTCAGTTGTATTATTTTGTCAAAATCATGTCAACCATATAAGTTAAGCAGTATGGTTAACAATTTACACTTCGAAATAAATCCCAAGTTTCATACAGATTTCATACAGACGGTATAAGCAATTAAAAACGAAAGAATAATCCAAGTTTCTTGAAGATTCTTTTGTTGTTTGCAGTTTCATATTATGAGCCTAGCACACCGAGTTTATTATTCATATTCACATGTACACGTAATCAACTTCAAATAACATTTGTATTAAAGTATAAAATGTCCTCGTTGGCCTGGTGCTCATACCATAATGTATTGATACAAATATGTACGAGTAATAATACTGGTATTATAAAGATCTATTCTATGGTAGATGGCTTCCCACCAACAATCTTATCTATCAGTGAAGTAACTACTCAAATGATGCCAGTAGGCTCTGATCATTTCTATTGCTAGACTTCAATTATCAGTTTCACTATATTAATCTACATAATTTTAAATTCCAAAGAGAAGGATATGTTACCCATATTCATGTTTATACACAATACAATTTGATACAATTATAACCACATTAATCCACTACAGGTTTTGGTAAACACAGGACATAAATGTACAGAGGGTTCCACGTTTGTCTATAAATTTCCAATATACCACCCAGTCTTGTTAAGAATGCAAAGTTTATACACAGACAATCTCATTCAATTATCGCTTAATCCAGATTTCCATGAACCAAAATCTAGAACAACTGATGGTAAACTAAATGTACCAGTTAGCACTAGATAAAATAGTCTCCCATGCTAAACCATACACAGAAACAAATTTATACAATCTAGATATTTATAGGAGTAGTTTCACAGCAGGTGTTCATAGACGTCAAAATATTGTGTTTTTTTCTGGCTGAATTGAGTTTTTGTCCCATCAATATTCAGTTTTTCTCAAATTTTATCCATTTATGTGTAATCTTCTAATACATTAACATAGCATTATTGCCAGAATTGAGTTTTTCATGAGTTTACTGTGATTCTTGGCTTCTCTATTGATTTTTGAGTTAATTTTACTACGTATTAATGGCAGTAAGATGTGACTTCGATGAACCTTGCACAGCAGGCCATGTTTTGGTGCACAGTCAATCTATCGATCTCAATTTATTTCGAGGGAAACCCAGAGTATATTCTTCAGATCTAGCTGAACTTACTCCTTGACTAAAGCTAGAACCAGCTAACTTCAACGAGTATGCGATTACTGATACATCCAGTAACAAATACAGACTACTACTAACCATTCTATAAGTCTAGATGCCTAATTCTCACCAAGTCTGGGTGGTATTGGAGGAGGTCTACCTGGGGCAGCAGGTTTGTCAGCCAGCTTGTTTACTTCAGTCACCTCAACTGATGGTCTATTAGGTACAGGGGGAGGGGGTAAATCGGGTGGTAGAATAACTTTGGTATGATCAGGATCTACTCCATTCTCCTCAAAGGGAAACAACTCCTCGTCCAAGTTAGCAGAGTCCACTCTAGGTGGGGGAGGGGGAGGTTCTGTGGGACAGACCGTACTATGAGGAGAAGAGAGATCCATGCCTGGACTACCAGGTGGGGTTGGGGGAGGGCTTGAACCAGGTGATCCAATGTCAGTGATAGCTGAATTCCTCTCTTCCCCATTGGTCACTGAGACATCCTTATAATCAGGTTGTCGCTGTCGAGTTTCATCTGTTCTGAGTTTGGATGGTACAGGTGGCGGGGGCCCTCTTGGGGCTGATGTTGGCAGGGTGGGGCTGACCCTACCAGTGCCTGGACCATTGGTTCCAGGAATAGATAAACCTGCATCATTCAATAAAGTATTTCTCGACCTCGACACAGGTTTTGGAGCTGTTGTGGGAAGAGCACCAGGGACGGGGGGAGGGGCTCCCCTGATGAAGGAACTCTGTGGCCTAGGAGAAGGCTTTGGTTCATCGGAGGAGAATTCTGTTGGGCTGATGCAACTCACTATGTCTCTGCGTGGTGCAGGTCTAGGCCTAGCTTGAGGTGGGGCCTGTAATGCTGTGGTATCATATGCCCCTGTTGATTCTAAATCTCGACTTCTCACTGGCCTTGATGGTTCAGGAAGAAGATCAGAGGATTTCGGAGAGGTCAGGTTTTGCATGCTGTTAAATCGGGGCATTGCTTTAGGTGGTTCTAAACCAGAACTTGATCCCTCTGTATCTGTGCTCATATCTGTACTAGTTCTACTTCGTGGTAGTGGCTTTGGTCCATTATTGGGTATCCCTGTAATGATAATGAAATGGTCATAATTTAGTTTCAAAAGTGGGAACATCCTAGGCTCCAAGATGTGTCATAATTCAACATACATTTATCGTAATAATATCGTATGTGCTTTTGTAAATAAAACAGATGGCTAGAAGTCAGTTTGACATTGACCTACCTTGAATAAATCAAGTACAATTCAACTGAATTGTGTGTCACCATGTTTTTCTGCAGAGAACATGCAACAAACATAGAAACATGGCACCAGTTGGTGGGCCATCTCTACATTCAAGCACACACACATCCCAAGTTTGACTGAGGTTATACAATCATATGAACAGACCTGTGAGTGGGGTGGGCTGTAGAGGGAGGGGCAGTGAGCCATCTGTACCCTGACCCATCAACTGTTCTATTAACTTCTGGGCCTCTGTTATACTCCCAGCATGACCTTGGTGAGTCACATTGGTTGGCAGTCCTATCGAGATAATCTGAAATAACAGGAGATAACGATGCAAAGCAGTAACCTATTAAGGGCTGATTCAGCTCTGTAAATTGAGTGCCAATAAAGACTTCCTAAACTGGGAATAACAGTTTGCAATTCTATATTATTCTATTTGGGGAGTCTAGTCCTGATCCTTTATGAAACATCATCAGAATCACCAGCATATCTACACTAGTGTGAATCTGGAAAGCTAACTAGAATTTGACCTTGATAAAATAGGTCAAAGACAAAATACGAAGCTGCGCATCTGAAAACCCCTCGGCTCTGCATGGACGCCAGCCATTCATAATGTATTCAATTTGAATCAAGACTTCAGGATCACCAAGCAGTCAAGTGACAAATATACAGATTATGAAAAATTTTGCAATTAGGAATGGCCGCTAAGGTTTCCGTCCAATCAGAGAAACCGGTATTCATTACATAAGTCTCTTGATGCATCGATGATGTATACCAAATTTTACATCGAGCATTTGAAAGTTATCAGAGATAGAGATCATTAATGATTTCGCATAAATTAAAGATGGCCGCCCATCCTTCCCACCACTCCGAGGAACTATGTGGTTATTCATTGCAAGTCTCTTGATACATCGATGCTAGATACCAAGTTTCATATAGAACACTGAAATGATATCAAAGATATACATCATGAAAGATTTTGCATAAATTAAAGATGGCCACCAAGGTTTCCGACCAATCAGAAACACCAGAACTGTCATTTATCATAAGTCTATTGATGCATCGATGATGTGTACCAAATTTTAGATCGAGAAATTGAACGGTTTCAGAGATAGAGATCATTAATGATTTTGCATAAATTAAAGATGGCCGCCCATCCTTCTCGCCACTCAGAGGAACTGATGTGGTTATACATTGCAGGTCTCTTGATACATCGACGCTGTATACCAAGTTTCGTATAGAACACTTGAATGGTATCAGAGATATATATCATTAAAGTTTTGCATAAATTAAAGATGGCCGCCAAGGTTTTCACCAAATCAGGGAAACTGGTTTGGTCATTCCTTTGAAGTTTCTTGATGCATCGATGATCTATACCAAGTTTCACACTGAACAGTGAAATGGTACCTGAGATACACAAGATTAATGGTTTCGCATAAATTAAATATGGTCGCGAAAGTTTCCAACCAATCAGGTCCAGATTCAATAGGGTTCTGGGTCATGAGCATATGGATGTGCAGTGCTAGTTTGGTGTGCCTAGGATAAGTCGTTCTAAAGATATCTTGGTAACGAGAAAGCTGTGATGGTTTCGCATAAATTAAAGATGGCCACCAAAGTTTCCAACCAATCAGGTCCAGATTCAATAGGGTTCTGGGTCACGCGCATATGGATGTGCACTGCAAGTTTGGTGAGCCTAGGGTAAGTCGTTCTAAAGATATCTTGGTAACGAGAAAGGTGTGACGGACAGATGGACAGACGGACAGACGGACGGACGGACGTACATGACGACAATATCCTTCGGCCAAATTTTGGCCGAGGGGTAAAAATCGGATAGGTTTCTAGTCAAAGCATCAGTTGCATTTGGAGAACCTAGATGTAAACATTACAAAGATATAACCAATACTATAATTTGACCTTGATAAAACAGGTCAAGGATATGTTGCATATGTCATGAATTTGGAGTGAGAGAGTAGAATTTAACGTCGCTTTCAACAATATTTCAGCTATATCACGACGAACCAACTAATGAATTTGGAAAGCTTGACAATAATCCTTCAAGAAATATTGTATAAACAATCAAGATAAACAGACAAAGCAGACAATTGACTGAGTGGTAGAAATCAATATGCTTCTTCTAAGCATTATACATATCGCTTTTCTTATCCATATCCATATCTCCATAACTACTTATCGCATAACAATTCACAATGATTTACTGTTTTCCGGCCACAGTTATCTTGACCTTGACAAATTGACCTCAAAATGAATAGGGTTCCTCATTGCCCCATGGTAAAGGTATACAAACAGTTTTTACTTCAGTAATATGAAATTATCTCTTAACTCTGATAATCTGGGTTGCTGCAGTGTAAATACATTTTTCACCAGTTTTAAAATAATGACCCTAATACTAGTGTATTAAACAGTAGTGAATCTACCTTGCTGTTCGGAGAAGATGCTAGCTTTTTCTTGCCCATATTCTGGGGTCTCAGTGGCTGTCTGATAGGAGGAGGACCCTTGGAAGGCCTTGATGGGGCCCCTGAATGTGGGAAACAAGTTGTTCAACCGGTAAAGTCTTTCTGATACATCAGTTGTACATACTATAGTCTGAGATGCAGTGAGTGTGTTTTTCGTGTTTGGTATCTATGCACTCCTAACAAGACAGAATAAGTTCAAAATTGACGGTCTCCAACAGCCCCTTGAGCATACTTGAGACATTTTTTTCTCAACTTTCAATATCCCTGGTTTCTGGGTGTGGGGCTGGCCACAGCCAAATTGTATATTTCTGTATATATATACAATAAATCATGTAAAGTCAGTGGAGAACCCAAAATGGTGGTGTTTAGAGAATGCTCAAGATAATCGAGTACAAGCAGCAGATCACACTTTCCATTATTCAAATTGTGTTTTCCAATGTTACGTGTATATATATGACAGACCATATGAAATTAGTACAGAATGTATTTACTTCCCGAGGTTGTATTTATAAATTAGCATGCTCCGCATGACTGATTACAAACATCAGATCTGACAATGAGCAGCTATCGTCCAAATTCAGTGTTTACATATGAATGACCACATGGAACCATTGGATAATGTACATGTATGGTCGCTGCAGGTCGTATGTGAACATTCTGCATTTTTCTACAGTGCAGAATGTACCATGTAGAGACTACATAGAAAACTATTGATGGATATACTGGTTACGTCAGGAACTGCTGGCGAATCTCTTACTACATAGAGAACTATTGATGGATATACTGGTTACGTCAGGAACTGCTGGTGAATCTCTTACTACATAGAAAACTATTGATGGATATACTGGTTACGTCAGGAACTGCTGGCGAATCTCTTACTACATAGAGAACTATTGATGGATATACTGGTTACGTCAGGAACTGCTGGTGAATCTCTTACTACATAGAAAACTATTGATGGATATACTGGTTACGTCAGGAACTGCTGGCGAATCTCTTTCGAGTGCCAATTCTCCTCCTGTATTTTTAGTTCCTCATTTCTTTAATAGCATGACAGGTGTCTGTCAACTTGAGTACATTGATACGAAACAATTTTAGCATTGTGGGGGGGGGGGGTGGATTAGTGGGGTAATCAATGGTTAGTCAGAATTGATTTACTCTGGCTTTGTTTTTTCTCCTGCCAGCACATTATCATACATGGGGTGGTCAAAAAGCTTCAGTAGTGTGGATGGCTGATCTAAGTCTCCATGGACATAATAAAATACTGATTTACCGCAGTGAGTCGTCACCTAAGTTTGAGTGACTTGTTGTTAACAGTATGATTTCCTGTTGATTGCTCGAAAACTTTTGAGTTTGGACTCAGTTACGTATGTGGGCCAACACATTTAAAAACACAGGAAGGAAGCAATCAGAGATTGCTCAATTGTATGCCCCCCCTTCCGCTTTAATCCGACACTGCCCCGCCATTGTTCTGTTGTTTATTGGTTGGTGGAGGCCTAATTTGGATAATTATAAAAAATTCTGTTTCTGTCACTTTTTTTGCCATGCCTCACATAATACATATTCCAAGTATCAGCCAACAAGTGATAATACGATACTTGTCCATACAATATTAACAGAGATCCAGCCCTACAAGTCTCAAAGATTTGAAGAAAAAAGGGCCATAACTGTTGAAAATATGCGCGAAATGTGGAGAAACTTCACGCTGCACAACTACAGGGCACTGACCACATATCCTGCAAATTTCATAATTGTCCATACAATATTAACCGAGATCCAGCCCCGACAAGTCCCAATTCACACAAATTTGAACAAAAAAGGGCCATAACTCTTGAAAATATATGCGAAACGCGGAGAAACTTCACGCTGCACAACTACAGGGCACTGACAACATATCCTGCAAATTTCATAATTGTCCATACAATATTAACCGAGATCCAGCCGGACAAGTCCCAATTCACGAAGAATTCAGGAACAAAGGGCCATAACTCTTGAAAATATAAGCGAAACGTGAAGAAACTTTACGCTGCACAACTGTGGGGCACTGATCACATATCATGCAAATTTCATACTTGTCCATACAATATTAACCAAGATCCAGCCCGGACAAGTCCCATTCACAGTGATTTCAGAAAAAGGGCCATAACTCTTGAAAATTATACCGGAACTCGGAAAAAACTCAACGCTGCACATCTACGAGGCACTAGCCACATTCCATGCAAGTTTCAATCCTGTCCATCAAATATTAACCAAGATATTGCTCGGACAAGAAATTCGGACGGACAGACGGACAGACGGACAGACAGACAGACGGACAGACGGACGGACGGACGGACGGACAAAGCGATCGCTATATGCCCCCCCTCTAGTTAGAGGGGGGGCATAACTAGTTTCCAGTTCTGGGGAAACATTGTTTTCCTCACAAAACTATGTGAAGAAAATTAACTTCCTAATTAAAATATTGTTCACATGTTGTAAAATTCACTACATCATATCAGATTGATGAATAAATGTTATACCTGGTGCTGCTGCAGCAGATGGGGGTGCAGTGGGTTTAGGGGGTCCTCCTGGAGGTCTCTGGGGTGGGGGTGGTCTGGCTGGTGGTGCCGACGGTCTCTGTGGTGGCTGTTTTCTCTGGGGCTAAAATCAAAATTTCCACACAGAATAAGATATGGAATATTGAGCTGCTTCATCATTGTGACATCTGATGGTAGCAAATATGGTTTAATTATTAGTAATGGCAACTTTGATTTCCACAAGTTCTATCTTTAGATCTATCTACTCACAAAATGAACCATTTGGCCTGGAGTGTGTTCAAATAGGTTAAGTACAATAACAAGCAACTAATGGTGACAAACAATTGGTGATGATTTTCAATAGGCTTCTGATCTGCAACCACATGAATGTGCTCCTAGGCATAGATACCAATTGGTGACAAATATGAAGGAGTTGACTTTGGGTCAATCTATGATGGATTTTCTATAGTGATTAATTTTGGTATCAACACTGATTTTGATGTGTGTGGGTTTTTTTGTGCATAGTCACAGTTGATATAATGTTGAAGAAAAAATGGAGATGAATGTACAGATGAACATACATGAGAACAATACACCTACGCCAAGTTTACATGAGGGATAAAAACAGTTATCACGGTTATTTGACAGAACTATTCAACATACTACTTCATACCTCAGGAGAGGGTGATCCTCTCAATTGTGGTTCAAGTATTGGTATTATTGGGGGTACCCCTATACCAGTCTCAGTCTTTCTCTGGGGACTGGGCGAAGTTGAGGGACGCGGTGGTGGTTTCTCAGGGCGTGCCGGCATGGGACCCCGTGCTGGAGGTCCACCTGGTATGTCTGCAGCTAAATCCTCTGTAATCACTGGTGTATTCCGCCCTATGACAATAAAAGTTATCAGATAGGCCATGAAAAGTTAATTCAATGTTTCTCAAGTACTTTTTTTTTAGAAATGGAGCAGGCGGGCAGGTTTTAAATTAAACACAGCAAGGAAGCAATCAGAGATTGCTCAATTGTGTGCTCCCCCCCCCCCCCACCCTTCCGCTTTAATCTGACACTGCCCCGCCATTGTTCTGTTCTGTATTGGTCTGTGGAGGCCTAACTTGGATAATTATTCAAATTCTGTTTCAGTCACTTTTTTCGGCATGCCTCGCATAATACATATTCCAAGTATCGACCAACAAGTAATAATACAATGTTTTGATGCAAGATGGTCGCCCGGGTGCTTTCGCCAAATCCAAAAATGTGACCTGGTTATGAGACCTACATTCCTTGAGAGTATATTGAGGTGAAATTATGAAGCAATCGTGAACTTTTAATTTTGCACCCAATTCACTCTTTTGGGGCAATTTCATACTTCAGGACTGAGATCCAGCCTGGACAAATAAATATATCCCATTCACTTAGGTTTGATGAACAAAGGGCCATAACTCTTGAAAATATAACCGAAAGCAGCGAAACTTCACGCTGCACAACTATGGGGCATTGACCACATATCATGCAAATTCCCTACTTGTCCATACAATATTAACCAAGATCCAGCCCGGACAAGTCCCAACTCGCAAAGATTTCAAGAACAAAAGGGCCATAACTCTTGAAAATATACATGAAACACAGAGAAACTTCACGCTGCACAACTACAGGGCACTGACCACATATCCTGCAAATTCCATACTTGTCCATACAATATTAACCGAGATCCAGCCCGGACAAGTCCCAATTCACAAAGACTTGATGAACAAAGGGCCATAACTCTTGAAAATATACGCGAAACGCAGAGAAACTTCACGCTGCACAACTACAGGGCACTGACCACATACCCTGCAAATTTCATAATTGTCCATACAATATTAACCAAGATCCAGCCCGGACAAGTCTCAATTCACGTAGATTTCAGGAACAAAGGGCCATAACTCTTGAAAATATAAGCGAAACGGGGAGAAACTTTACGCTGCACAACTGTGGGGCACTGACCAGAGATCATGCAAGGTTCATACTTGTCCATACAATAATAACCAAGATCCAGCCCGGACAAGTCCCATTCACAGAGATTTCAGAAAAAGGGCCATAACTCTTGAAAACTATACCGGAACTCAAAAAAAACTCCACGCTGCACAACTACGAGGCACTGCCCACATTCCATGCAAGTTTCAATCCTGTCCATAAAATATTAACCGGGATATCGCGCGGACAAGAAATTCGGACGGACAGACGGACGGAAAAAGCGATTGCTATATGCCCCCCCCCCCTCTAATTATGAGGTGGGGCATAATTAACTTTTTTTTGGTGGTGAAGGCAGACTTACTCCTTAAATAACTTCACAGATTCACTCAAAGGTGTTTTCGGGAAGATATCATTTGTAGGCTTTAGGACTTCTTTTCTTTTGCCAATTTAACTAATAGACAAAATTAGCTTTACAAAATACAGCATTGTCTTGTTTGGGAATTCATTGACCCTTGAACTTTTGATATCAACAGGGTGTTTCTTTCCTCTTGATGTCAATGCATATCTAAAGAATACATGCACAATCTAGAACAGGAGAGATTACATCTCAAAATGAATATCTTTGCCACAAGGTACATGAAATTTGATAACATTCCACAACCCTGAATTGGAAGTTCTCAACTAGGGTTTTGTGATCTTGACCTTCAAGCACCTACCGCTGAATATATCCACTCACGAGACAAAGCAATTTTCAATGAAAACCAGAGCGATCAAAGTTCTCCAAATATTGCTTCGCCTTGGAAACCTATTGTTCAATCACGAAAGGCAGATCGGCATGAAAAACAATCCAAAACAAAATCTTGAGGCAAGGTACCCACATCCCAAATTTAGAAAGAATCCATTCGGGTTTTCAAAAGTAATTGTTTGGAAACAAATTTTAACTTGGGCCCCAAGGTGGCACCACCTATATGCAGCTATTCGAGAGTCGGGAGAAAAATGATGTTTTAAATCTGCAGACAGTGACCTTGACATCTTATTTTGATATGCGACACATTGTCACCTGCTAATGTAACCAGTCAAAAAATTTTGATTATTTTCCGATTTTGGCAAAATGGCACGAGGAAATACATTTCCAAAAATAATTTTTCCCTTGCTTCGCTCGGCAAATATGAAAACATTTAAATCTCTCTTTCTTGAACCAAACAACAGAAGGGGTCTCCTCAATCACCACCACAATGCCCACACTCAGTGGAAATAATTTGATTAAATGCCAGAAAATTACCAAGTTTGGAACATACAATGTAGTAGTGACCTTTCTTACACTTCTTTATTTCCTATATTTTAATATTAAAGACAATTCCTATATTTCTCCTATATTTTGCCAATTTCCTCCTATATTTTCACTGTGAGCACCTTGAAGGCCTGTTATCTATCCGACGTGTTTATTCATTGGATATGGGGGGCGGAAACTTCATCTCACATATCTGTATAAGAGGAAAGTGTGTGACAGAGAGTGGACAATCAGAACACACAACATAAGCAATGGTGGTTGACTCCATTGAGATTAAATATATAAATTATATATATGCTTCCTTGGTCTGAATACACGATAGACATTAGCAGAGGTAGATAGGATTACCATGATCACTGTAATTCCTACCTGAAGTGTTGGGTGTGTTAGAGCCAGATCTACAGGTGGGTACAGCATTCAAGGCCCGAGTCTCTGACACAGGTCCTTCTTCATCACTGTCTACATCCTCATCACCTGTATCAAATATGTCAACATGATCATCACAAACTGGCTCTCTCACTCCAGTTTATAATAGATGATATATTGAGTTCTTTCAGGATGATATCTTTTATAATAGATGATATATTGAGTTCTTTCAGGATGATATCATCTTTTACTGTCAGTCCAGTTTATAATAGTGAGTGAGTAGGATTTAAAGTCGTTTTCAACATTGTTTCAGTCATATCACGACGGTGCCTACATGTGCCAGAACACGAGAGTGTCCACAGTTCCTATTATTCTGGACACTGATCAGCCCAGCCAGTACAGCACCAGTTTATAATAGATGATATATTGAGATCTTTTAGGATGATATCATCTTTTACTGTCAGTCCAGTTTATAATAGATGATATATTGAGATCTTTTAGGATGATATCATCTTTTACTGTCAGTCCAGTTTTGGAAAGTCTGATTGAGAGAATATCTCAGGATCATCCATCTTCACTGAAGAATTCAGTGTTATTAAGTAACAATGCATTATAGTTCATCCCCGTAATACCTACCTCCCATGTCATACTCCATTGTAGGAATACTGAAGTCATCTCCAAGCAGACTGTTTGTCACATTGTTGAATAACTTCCCTGTGTTGAGAGCACACAACTTCATCTGCTTTTCAATCTCTGCCTCCCAATCTTGGGTCTTCAGTTTAACACTGACCGACTTGCCTAATATCTTTACGACGTGAAACAAGAATAGATCAATTAAGAATGCAGGCACCAACCACGCAACATTCTTTGATTTCAATTCTTTAAAATTCACTACTTTTATCATGATTATATGTGGTCATGTAAAAAGTTTACTGCCATCATTATACACCAATATAAAATATTGAATATTTCAAGACAAGGGAATTGATTATCCCATCTGCTCAACCTGTCATTTCCAGACATGGATAAGTTTGTCATATTTCTGCATGTTTGAAGGAACGATATGAATAACCTATTTACCATCTTCTCTGTTTGATATATTTGCATTGTAATTGGCACCAATAACTCTTGCCATGAACTACTGTGCTAGTTTTACAGCCCTCTAATTTGACCATCTCACCTCACACCCGAGTGAACAGATATATCTGCGTCGAAAGCTTGAGTCCAATAAATCCAGTTAATCTCAAAAGGTTTTACATTCCAGCTATTCTCTGAGAAACACAATATGAGTGAACAGTACTGTACGATTGGAATCATTTTAACTTGAAATCTTGAAGCAGATTTGTATCATGTCACATTAACAATGGAAGACAGTTGTATAGTAACATATGCATCAAATCTACCTCTTGTTTGTCCAAATGTAAACTTTGCAGAGCATCCTGTCCAGAACGGAAGATCAGCCACATATCTGCTCCTACAAACCTGTCCAATAAAACACATCAGTCCATTATCTGTGCAGATTACATAGGTTATCAGTCATGATACAAGACTTCCGTGCTTCAATACATGGATGGATTTACACGAGCTCAATATGAACATGTAGGCTGTCGCCATCGGGACCCCTCGGGCCGGGCCCAGAGCAATTGTGGAAATAATGTTTCTGACCCCAACAACTCACATATTTGGGGTGGGCATAATTTTACCTGTATGATATAGATCATAGACAGACAAAACAATATAGCAATAGAGCAGTGATTACCTATAGTAGATGTAGTCGAACGATTACTGTCTATTCACAGCAATCCACACAGGTTTGTGGTAGGAGAAGTAACTCTCCAACACTCGACTTGATGTATTGGGGGCGTTACTGTAGATGTGGTCTATGGTAGTGTGGAGGTCTGTGGTGGGCAACGGGTGGATACGTTCTTGTAGATTGTAAGTCTCAAAAAAGTGTTTACAAGGATAAAAACAGACAGACATGTATAAAGGGGCATAACTCCTGAAAAACACATCCAATGGCACCGACTTTCAATAGGCTTCTGGTACTGGTTGTATTAAACAACTGTATGAAGTTTCATTGTTGTGAGTGAAGGACTTTTTGAGATAATGTGTTTACAAGGATATGGACCAACAGACATGTATAAAGGGGCATAACTCCTGAAAAACACATCCGATTACACCGACTTTGAATAGGCTTCTGGTACTAGCTGCATTAAACAACTGTATGAAGTTTCATTGTTGTGAGTGAAGGACTTTTTGAGATAATGTGTTTACAAGGATAAAAACAGACAGACATGTATAAAGGGGCATAACTCCTGAAAAACACATCCAATGGCACCGACTTTCAATAGGCTTCTAGTACTGGCTGTATTAAACAACTGTATGAAGTTTCATTGTTGTAAGTGAAGGACTTTTTGAGATAATGTGTTTACAATGATATGATGGACAGACAGACAGACGGACGGTTCTTACATTTGATACCTTAAGTGGTTACAACCACCGGACGGACGGACGACGGAGGCAACGACAATACCGCTCGGGCAGAATCTGCCCGAGGGGTAATAACAAGAGCTGAATGGGTGTCAATATTTTACAGTCCCTACTGTTAAATTAGTGGCTCTGTTTCAGCTGATCAGTCATGTATTTGAAGTACTCAGCAGCTTGTGATCAGGCATCTTTACATCTGAGTGGTTGAATGGCTGATTTAAATAACATTGACCCAACTGATACCCTATTGCATGGTCCCAATATTCTGATACTTAATATAAAATGCATTCCACCTTCTCCATATGACTCGGTGCCCAATGGACTCTTTGAATTTCAATTGTCTCGGGCCCTGATATTCTCATCTGAAAACTGAATTGATGTTGACTTAACCTACTTAGAATGTCGCTAATATAATTATGCAGGTCAAAAAAAAAAAATAACAATAAACTGTAAATGATATTCTGTTCACCTGACTAGAATGATTTCCCCAATTTCACCAAAGACAGTAAGAACCTCCTCAATGATATCATCATCATACTCTTCCTGCTCCCCCAGTGAGACGATCACAGTGCCATCTGGCGGACCTTGCGCAGCGATGACCTCTTTAAAAACACGCTCCTTCTTATCCTCTTCCACACTCAGTACATCCACATCAAACAGAGCTACAACTGGTCTGAAATATGTCAATATTCAATACAATTATTGAGCATATTGTTCAAAAACTGATATTGATAAGTATGGCAAGCTGTGAATGAAATGGCATTAATGGCTTTTCTGAAATCATTCACATGATGCATTGAATAATGTCAGGTTACAGGAAGTTGCATACTTAGTTGTTTGTCAAATCACAAAATACTATTTGGGGTTCATTTTTGCCTACTAGAGTGAAATGCATGTCCAAAATGAATCTGGCTGAATTAAATCACTGCATCATTAGTATGGTACCCACTATTTGAAGTCCTAACCACAACTGTTCCATCAATAATCAGGTATAATGCCTTCGGATGATAGTCACAAATGGCGTTCATTGATCTCCGTGTGCTATAACCCGTACCATATAAAAGTTCATTTTGATGCTCCTTACCTGCTATTTTCGGGAAGCTAATTCCTTCTATTCCACGCTTGTCGCTTTTATTAAAGTTTCCGGCGCTGTTGATCAGCTGTACATAAGCCGTTTTCACATTGACCCTGACCTTCCCCATGTTACGGTAGACGCCATATTGTGTAATTGCGCATGTGTAGTTGTCCAAATATACGCAATATGCAGGGTCCGAATTAGGAAATTTGTGATGACCTGCTATTTTTTTCCATCGAAAAAAAAATCGCAGGTCAAATCTAACATCACCTGCTATTTATGAAGTTGGACAGCTATTTTTTTTTTCTACATGTGCAAATCCACCAATAAGGCCTCTGTTAATTAATCTTTAGCTTCTCATGACCTTGGGAGGAAATTATGATGATGCTGAATTCTGTAATTATTAATTATTTGACTGCTTTAAGACATTGCAATAAAAAAGAAGTTTTATGTATGTGGTATTACTGTATCCACTAAAACTTCGCTGACTGTCCAACTAAAAATGAGGTGGGCATTTTTTATATTTATTATTATTAATTTTTTTATTTGGCACACATGTTCTTTAAAACTGAGCACCAATGGAAAGTTGATGTCAACTTTGATATGTCAAAGACAACTATTTCCCCTAATTTCTGCAATTAGAACTGCAAAAGCCTTGTTGACTGAATCATGTGGACTATATATACTTATATTTATCAAAAGTCTCCCCTTGTAAATTGCTGATTGCAATAAATTAGAATCAGCCACCAGAGTCCCGTTGGGATTATCAATTAACTGAAATGTCTGCTTAGAAAAACTTCAGCTTGTGAATAGAAGCCCAGGAAAAGAGGCCAACAATATTATTTACCATCAGTACCAACTGGAAAAAAAAACAACAGATAGTCCGATTCCGTTTCGTAACAGGTCCGACTTTTGCATGCACCGGACCACCGCGCATGAATTGACGCGCAGCAACCGGAAGTGAAATTGGCGCGGGAAATGTTGACAGAGAAATCCAACAACAATGGCCAAAGATCGGCTTGGAATAAATTTTCAATGGATTATTTCTTGGATTGTCCGTTGCTTCAGATAGATCTAGACTCCTAAAAGGTATTTACGAAAATTGATCGCATTTTATCGTTTTTGCTGGATGAAATCCTACTTTCCGCATGCGACAGATAGATTTTTGTGCAACTTGTCACGGGAAAAATTCACCGCTTTCGACCGCTGCCTTGTTCTGCAGATTTTATTTTTTTAGTGGAGTATTTGTACGATGATATCGCCCACGAAGAATTCAATTTACGTTGTGTGCAACGGAAACAAAATTATATATAGGTAGGAAACTAAGGAATGGCCAGGAAAATTATGGCCTGCTACTTTCGGTCAAGATTTTTTTTCTTAGCAGGTCATTTTCCACATCGCCTGCTTTGTCAAAATTTTGGCCTGCTTTTAGCCAATAGCAGGCCGCCATTTCGAACGCTGAATATGGTGTCTACCGTAACATGGGGAAGGTCAGGGTCAATGAGAAAACGGCTCGTGTACAGCTGCTCACCAGCACCGGAAACTTTAATAAAAGTGACAAGCGTGGAAAAGAAGGAATTAGCTTCCCGAAAATAACAGATAAGGAGCATCAAAATGAACTTTTATACGGTACAGGTTATAGCACACGAAGATCAATGAACGCCATTTGTGACTATCATCCGAAGGCATTATTGATAGGAACAGTTGTGGCTATTTGGAGTCCCATCTTATTGATCTGCTCATCATATTTCAGCTGCCGTTTGATTGGAATGGAAGATCTTCATGCACATAAAGAACATGGGCAGAGTATGTTAAGGCATTATCTGGGTGGAGAAATGATAGAAAAATCGACCATAGAGGTCCATGTCCCCCGCTAGCAGCACCAGTTATGGTGGATTACATCCACCATAACTGGCGCTGCTGCTGCGGGGGCCATGGACCTCTATGATCGATTTTTTTTTGTCGATGATATCTCATATCATTGATAAGAGTATGATTTGAAAATGAAGATATCGCTGATGAGCTTAACATAATCTAATACAGCGGATGGCACCCATATTGGATTATGCACATCCATAAAACATAATACATGACTGTCCTCTCACTAAGGTCAAGGGACTCCCCAAGTTTGAAGTAGATCAGTTGAATCGTACTCCAGCTATTGTCCGGACAAGATCAAACTGCTTAAAATCCAATGAAATCCAGTATGGGCGATGGTGGCCATATTGTATTAAGCATGTCCTTGAAAAAGAATCCTAATCCTCCTCTCAACAATGTCAAGGCACTCCCCAGGTATGAAGTAGATCGGTTGAATCGTTCTAGAGTTATTGTCCAGACAAGATCCAACTGCTTATAATCCAATATGGCTGACGGCGGCCATATTAGATTACGCACATTGCTGAAAAACAATCCCAACCGTCCTCTCACCAATGTCAAGGCACACCCCAAATTTGAAGTTGATCGATTAAATCGTTCACGAGTTATTGTCCGGACAAGAAAATCTAAGATCCAACTGCTTATAATCCAATATGGCTGAACGGTGGCCATATTGGATTATGCACATTGCTGAAAAAAAATCCCAACCGTCCTCTCACCGATGTCAAGGCACTCCCCAAGTTTGAAGTAGATCAGTTGAATCGTACTCCAGTTATTGTCCGGACAAGATCAAACTGCTTAAAATCCAATGAAATCCAGTATGGCTGATGGTGGCCATATTGGATCAAGCACACGGTCCTTGAAAAACAATTCCAATCCTCCTCTCAACAATGTCAAGGCACTCCCCACATATGAAGTAGATCGGTTGAATCGTTCTCGAGTTACAATTATTGTCCGGACAAGATCCAACTGCTTATAATCCAATATGGCTGACGGCGGCCATATTAGATTACGCACATTGCTGAAAAACAATCCCAACCGTCCTCTCACCAATGTCAAAGCACACCCAAAGTTTGAAGTTGATCGGTTAAATCGTTCACGAGTTATTGTCCGGACAAGAAAATCTAAGATCCAATTGCTTATAATCCAATATGGCTGACGGCGGCCATATTAGATTACGCACATTGCTGAAAAACAATCCCAACCGTCCTCTCACCAATGTCAAGGCATACCCCAAGTTTGAAGTTGATCGGTTAAATTGTTCACGAGTTATTGTCCGGACAACAAAATCTAAGATCCAACTGCTTATAATCCAAAATGTCTGACGGCGGCCATATTTGATTACGCACATTGCTGAAAAACAATCCCAACCGCCCTCTCACCAATGTCAAGGCACACCCCAAGTTTGAAGTTGATCGGTTAAATCGTTCACGAGTTATTGTCCAGACAAGAAAATCTAAGATCGAACTGCTTATAATCCAAAATGGCTGACGGCGGCCATATTGGATTACGCACATTGCTGAAAAACAATCCCAACCGTCCTCTGGCCAATGTCAAGACACACCCCAAGTTTGAAGTTGATCGGTTGAATCATTCATGAGTTATTGTCCGGACAAGAAAATCTTACGGAATTACGGAATCACGGAATTACGGAATTACGGACACCGGTGTTTCTAAGTCCCCCCCCCCTACTAAGTAGCGGGGGACAAAAATGCAGCTAAGCTCAAAGATGATTTGGAATTCAAATCTTAATTATACATGTTGATGTTATACATTTGATGTTTTCAGTTCATGTTTTAGATCAAGTATCATTTTATTTATATCTCAGTTGTACATGTTAATTCTCACCTATGATCTGATGTTCTTAGTTCAGATCTGTTATAAAGTAGAAGTTTCCCAGAGTTCCAGTTAGGATCCTCTTCTTCACCTAACAACATAATTCAGGAAGTGATTATAGTAACTCATCAGCTCATCAGTATTTGTTTACTTTTATTAGTGTACTTTATTTAGCCTGAGAAAGGGACTGGGATTATTTACTTTGTTTAATACTGGGAAGAAACATTCGTATTTCAATTTACAGCATGAAAACAAGACTCATCATACATTATATTCCTCAGTCTGGAGAATGTCAGAGCTGAAGACCTTGAAGAAATAGTAATTTGGTCATTTCATGCCTCCATATTGTACCTTGTTTGCGTCCAAATTTCCTCCTCCTCCACAAAACCCTGTCCGTCCAGGCTGGCACCCGACACTTCTCACTGGTATCATAGTCATCACAGAATTGATCATACTTGTATGTTGGAGCAAAATCTGTCTTCCCTTCCAGGAAACCTTGGAACACCTTTCACAGATACATTTGTACTTGATCAATTGTGGTGTAGTTAGTATCAGAAGCATATGGTATTAAAACATACGATTACGAAACTGAAGGCTTTCAATCACACACTCAGTAAATTCCGACATCGATGTGAAATGATACCATGGGAGAATGGAATACTGATTACATGAAATCGTATTATAATGACAATTGCTGACTTTACCTATCCAATAGTTTGATAACACTGCAGATGAAGATATATGTATCAAACAAAGCTCAAGTTGATTTTCTTAAGGTTGAAAAATGGAAATAACTTGAATTTTGGTATGAAGACTGATATTACTGATGAACACTGGATGATTAACTATGAATACATGATATGGAAATCTTGCCAATTTCCTTCACAATAATTATTGTAGACATTGTAATGTTGAAATATTCTAGAAACTGCATATGATTATCTTACATTTCCTGCCAGTCTCTGTACATTGAGTTGATCACAGGCCTGCAGGGCTGTCCAATTCTCACTGTCTATCAATGACTTCACCTCCTCATTACTGAGGTCAATCCGATAATTGAAGTCGCCTGCCCAAAACACGTAGTCATGTGAATGTAAATTTCGTCCCTGAAAATATAAATCAGAAAATGTGAATTAATAACATAACTCCTGATGATGGCAAAATAAAGAGCTGACATACTGAGACAAAATGAGCTGAGTGAGTTACACTACTGGTGTATTATGTCAAACTTATCAGTGAAACTCAGATTTGGACTATATAACTGGTTTTCAAATAATACAACTCAGATTTGAACTATATAACTGGTGTTCAAATAATCCAGGTACATGTGATTACAACAATAAAGAGTGAAAACTAGATATACATTCTTGCATGAAGAAAAGCTGGATATCTGATTGGCACTGGTAAATACGAAGCTGCGCATCAAAAAACCCCTCGGCACTGGGTACATTCATAATGTATTCAATTTGAACCAAGATGTCAGGAACATCAAGCAGTCAAGTCACAAATATACAGATTATCAAAAATTTTGCAATTAGAAATGACCCCTAAGATTTCCGTCCAATCAGTGAAACCGGTATTCATTACATAAATTTCTTGATGCATCAATGATGTATACCAAATTTTACATCGAGCATTTGAACGGTATCAGAGATAGAGATCATTAAAGAGGTAAAAGCGTCATTTAAAAAATATTCAGCAAATAACATATTTCGATAAAAGTTATTCAGTAGTTGAAAGCAACTATGGTGAACGTGTTTCTGTGACCTCATTTTTTAATATCACGGGCATTGAAATCACACTTCTGACATTCTCTGAAAAACGTAACAGCACCTGCACTTGGCTCCAGTGCCTGAGATGACGTCAGAAAACGCGCACTGGCATTCCGAGCGTGATGCTTTGCAACGTCATACTCGATCTTAGAACTTTTATCGCACTGCGACGGCTTCTAATGTGACGTCATGGATACCTGATCACGTTATCCGACGTCATCTCAGTCATTTCCCATTTTCATGTTGTTCACTAGACCGAATTGAAGAATCTGACAATATTGATCCCTATATGAAATACGAGATTTCAATACTTGAAAATCTTTTGGCAAATGTTGCAAGTGATCATGCTGTTCAGTTTACCCGAACAACTAAAATCACGCTACTACCTCTTTAATGATTTCGCATAAATTAAAGATGGCCACCCATCCTTCCCGCCACTCAGAGGAACTGATGTGGTTATTCATTGAAAGTCTCTTGATACATTGATGCTGTATACCAAGTTTCGTATAGAACACTGAAATGGTATCAGAGATATACATCATTAAAGATTTTGCATAAATTAAAGATGGCCACCAAGGTTTCCACCCACTCAGAGAAACCAGAACTGTCATTTGTCGTAAGTCTCTTGATGCATCGATGATGTACACCAAATTTTAAATCCAGCACTTGAACGGTATCAGAAAACGAGATCATTAATGATTTTGCATAAATTAAAGATGGCCGCCCATCCTTCCCGCCACTCAGAGGAACTGATGTGGTTATTCATTGCAAGTCAGTTGATACATCGATGCTCTATACCAAGTTTGGTATAGAACACTTAAATTGGATCAGATATATATCATTAAAGTTTTTGCATAAATTAAAGATGGCCGCCAAGATTTTCGGTCAATCAGGTCCCGATTCAAAGTATCTGGATGTATCGATGATGTATACCAACTTTCATATAAAACAACTGAATGGTAACAGAGATATGTATCATTATCGATTTCGCATAAATTAAAGATGGCCTCCAGGATTTCCAGCTAATCCGGTTTGGTAATTCATTGAAAGTTGCTTGATGTATCGATGATGTATACCAACTTTCGTATTGAACAGTTGAATAGTTTCCGAGATATGGATCATTATCCATTTCGCATAAAATTAAAGATGGCCGCCAAGGTTTTCACCCAATCAGGTCCCAATTAAATAGGCTTCTGGTCCTTGACTTAAGGTAAATAAGCGTACCAAATTTGGAATTCTTCAGTGGAACCGTTCTCCGGCTATCTCGCTCACGTGTGGACGTACGGACGTACAAGACGACGACAATACCCCATGGCCAAAATTGGCCGAGGGGTAATAAACCGTTTCCTTTTGATCTGCATTTCAGAATCACTTAAGATCAGAGCTTGATATGATTTCAAACTTATTTCATATAATCATAATTTTTTAATCAGAATCGGTAAAATGCAGATTCTCTAAAACAGTGACATTCTATAAATATGCTTCCTTTTTATTCCCTAACAAGTTAAGTGCCCTTTGGCATATGACTGCATTCTACAGGCTTGCAAGGAGTGAAGTATACATGTATATATGCTGTAGTAGCGGAGGAGCCTGCTTAATGCGGGATATAAATGCAAATTTCCAGGGGAACGAACTGCATAGACTATTAGTGCTTAAAAATATAGTAATAGGAAGTGGGAGGGGCTAGTCAAATTGATGGAAACATACATGTGCTATGAGGGCCAGATTGCATTATCAGCAATATGCATCTGTTATCAAAATTCCATGCAGTACTTGAGGAACAAATGTCATCATGATAATTAGAATCCTGATGAAGGTTAACAGTACAGTGTAGGCCTGAAATACGACAACAGACAGACAGCTAGACAATATCAATCATTTGGCGGCAATTGCTATGTGACCTAGAAATAATTAGTAACTCCTACAACATGTGAGTGCATGGAATAAAGTAACTTATTTCATGCAATGTCTACAAATGACAATTTGGGTTATTAAATATGTTGTTAAGTTTCAGTGCTCATAGGTTCAAATGTAGAACATGTCAAAACTAAACTTTCAAGCAACATGCACCCTCTTGTGGTATATGGGATTTTTGTACAAACATGACAAAAGCAGAATTTACTAATATTTGGGAAAATGAGCATGATACAGGTAAGAAATTTTCAGGGTTTCATTTTCACAACATTCAACGTTGTGTTACATGCCAGCTTTCTGTTGACAGCATTTAAAACTGCTTAAAGGCATCTTAAAATATTTAATACATAATAGTGATTATTACCGGGGAGAAACTATCTACAATGTTGATTAAAGAATTGGGAATCTCTCTTTCTCCAGCATGCTACTCCATGCACGATTCTAACATTCCCATTAACATGTTAGTATAACCCAATACTTATCAGTACAACGATGAATTCCATCTCATTTTAATTCATATCAGTCCCATGCGAATCATGCCGTTTTCTGGCAAAATGTTAGTTTATATGTATTGACAACATCTATAGGTTAAATTTCAACATGCAAGGATACGGCTTCATTCTAGGATATATAATATAAAGATTTGAAGTCATTCAATATACAAAGCTCATCGTGTGAGCTGATTTACATACCATGCACACTTCCTGTTGATAGAGAGAAAGAAATGGGATGGAGAGAAAGTTCAACATATCAAGTTGTGAATCCTTGCCAGAAAGCTGTATCTTGGATGTGTTAATTCTGATTTCACTGTCATCAAATGTCATCAAATTTCATATGCCTTGCTTCTAGAATCGTTAAAGGTGAAGTGAGTACAACATTGTTTCAATGGTAACAAGAGCCCAAGGGCTTCAATATACGCCCGTTTATCTGGAATTACATTGGTCCAAATTTCAAGGTTGTTTAATAGCCTTGTTTTAATAGCCTTGATAGCCTTGTGCGTCTGAGAATGTAACATATATCACATATTATAGTGAATGATAAACTAACATAAGTTCAACTCTTGGTAACTAGTTAACCTTGAAGCAAGAGCTGAGAGCTCATATATCCCACACTGAAATCGACAATAGTCAAACACATGAAAATAGTACTTTTCCTGCAAATGTTTCTCATGAAGGAAAAAGTGATGAAGTAAACCTTTGTTCTTGAGTTTATAAACAGGTATGAAGTTGATAAAGGACCCCCTCCCTGTTAAATTAGTAAATGTATGGTTTTTATTGCACAACAGTTTAACTGAATGTAGCTGTTTCAAACATGGGAGACAACTCCACAGGACAATACCATATACATGTACACGTAGGGGAGAGAATATTCCAACCTAACACATAGAGTCAGATAAACTTGATTCAGTTTTGGGAGACTGTGACCTTGACCTGTGACAAATTGATCTAAAAATTTATGGTTCCCCTGTGCCATGTGAGGAAGACATACCGGTACTCAAAGTTTGGTAGCAATCCCTACCTTGAAACTGGAGATATCGCATGGACAACAAATGTTAATGGATGAATGGACAGAAGGCAACATCGCATTACATGACCTCGTCTTCAACAGGCATACGAAAATGTGACTTTTAATGATTTGTTGATTTTGGGGTCACCATGACCTTGACCATTGACCCACATTTTGGTATGTAACACATGTCCCTCTAATGTATCTACTGGCAAAAAAAAAGTTATTTTTAATGATTTCCTGATGTTGGGGTCACAGTGATCTTCACCTTTGACCTTGACCTAACTTCTGGTACAAGACACATCGTCTTCCCTCAATGTATCAATGGACACAAAAAAAATCATGATTTTTATGAATTTCATGATTTTGGGGCTCTCAGTGACCTTGACATTCAGCCTTGACCTACATTTTGGTACGTGACACAACATGTTCCCCTAATGTATCTACTGACACAAAAAAAGTAATTTTCAATGATTTTTTTTATTATGGAGTCACAGTGACCTTGACTATTGACCTTGACCTAAATTTTGATACATGACAAACAGTCTCCACGAAAAATCATGATTTTTAACAATTTCATGATTTTGGTGTCACAGTGACCTTGACCTTTGACCTTGACCTACATTTTGATATGTGACACATCGTGTCCCCCTAATGTATCTATTAACACAAAAAAAAATTATTTTTAATAATTTCCTGACCTTGACCTTGTGACCTTTGACCTTGACCTATTTCTTGGTATGTGACACTTCATTTCCCCCTATTGAATCCACTCACAAAAAAATTAGAAATTTTTGATGATTTCCTGATTTTTCGGTCACACTGACCTTTGACCTCTGACCTCGACCTACATTTGGTATGTAACACATCGTTCCCCCCTAGGGCATCCACTCACCAAAAATTAGAAATGTAGGTAGAAAACTGTCAATGATCAATGATTTTCTGATTTTAGGCAACAGTGACCTTTGACCTCTGACCTCGACCTTAATTTTGGTACGCGACACATCGTCTCCACCTAGCGTATCCACTCACGAAAAATTGCGACTTTGGATAGAAAACGTTCACAGATATAAACCGGACACGAACACTTCAGTGATTTCCTGTTCTTTAGGCCAGTGACCTTTGACCTCTGACCTCTGACCTCGACCTTGAGTTTGGTACGCGACACATCGTCTCCCTGTGGGGTATCCACTCACCAAAAATTGGAACTGTAAACAGAAAACTGTTCCAGATATAGGACGGACAGACGGACGGAAACCGCCATCACATAATACGTCCGCCTTTTGGCGGGCGTATAAAAAGACAATCATAGTATACATAAACATAGGCTTGTTTCCTGCAAGAGAGAAGCGGTCAACAGTTTTCAATGATGCCGGTAAGACACCATGATGTTCCAAAAATATGAAATCCGTATCGCTGATCAGTATTCTTAATCCATAATATTCGTTGTAAAGTCGTCATCCAACGCCATAGATCTTGCACACTACTCTCGTATTTTGCTATCAGCGTACGATATGTATGGCCAAATTTGAGAAGCTTGGAAGGAGGCGCTTGATGGTGTAGCCCTGTTTTATAAGCTTCTGCAACAATGTTTTGTGACGTTGATTAAAATCGTCACATTTAACACAGGATCTAGCAAATGCTACTAGGCGTGATATGTATACGCCATATCCAACTTAGAACTGTGTTCACTCACCTTTGAACAGGTGACCATGATTCCGTCGTTGAATCTCAGGTGAAGAACGGCCTCACAGTGGTGGATCAGTGTGTTCAACATCTCTCCTGTCCGTACATCCCAGACCCTGATGACAACCAAATGGTAACAAATTGTATAGGTCAAATAATTGTTGGACTGCCTACAATAATGCAAACTGCACAGGTAACTCCTGGTGAATCAATGCTTTAAATGAGAGAAGAAAAGTTTTCAAAAATGATGACTGTCCAACACATTCGTTGGCTTGATATGTCCAAAAGATTAATTTTGATCAAAGAATATTTTCTAAGAAAAAGTCAAGCCAGTTTCAATGTAAATCATAAGAGTTGTCCCCCTCCCACCTCCTTACACCATGTGATGTCTGAGAAATGAGAAGATAGATATTGTAGACTACATATATATGGTATACTACATGCATGCCCACCTCCCAATTGGTATCAGAGAATGGGACTGAAATGCAATTAGAGACAAGGTCTGACACCAAAGTACCAAAAAATATTTGAAGAAGACCCTGTAAAACAATGTGAAAGTGTGCATGCCCAGAGACAAGAGTAGGGATATATCACGTGATTACTATGCATCTACTCCTTTATGGAGCTATGAGACGGCTAAATCTGATACAAACTAATACAAATCCAGCAAATAGTACAATGGCCTTACACTCAGAAAATGGCTCTAGGCCCTAGGCCGATTGGTAGACCTACTCTGGACTGATCCATAGGATCAATAGGATCAATTTATTGTACAAGGGCTGATTTTAATTCAAAAGCATATCCACAGTAACTTTAATATGTTGACAGATGAACATGATATACATGATGACAACACTCCAAGGCCAATTCAAGTCAGCGGAAAAGCGACCATCTAGTCCGATCGAATTATGTCATGTTGGTAGGAGGGAACCCTGAGGTGGCAGAGCGGATGAGTTGAGAGAAGAGTACTAACCTGACAGTAGAATCACTGGAGCCAGAGATGATGATGTTCTCATCATACTGTAGACATAGGACAGATCCTGTATGGCCGGTTAACACCTGAACACACTCCAAAGAGTTCCTGTCCCATATCTGTGTGCAGGGAAAACAAAAAGGAACATTCAAATACACTTTCATACTAATACTGGTCTAATATACTCCTG
The DNA here is from genome assembly GCA_036873755.1 of Hanleya hanleyi. Taxonomy (NCBI): domain Eukaryota; kingdom Metazoa; phylum Mollusca; class Polyplacophora; order Lepidopleurida; family Hanleyidae; genus Hanleya; species Hanleya hanleyi. The sequence continues at coordinate 73,393 of JAVTVY010026981.1, forward strand.
ATGATCAAACATAAATAGGACTGGAACAAGCTATAATACATGTAAGATAGCTAGAACACATTCCCCCACAATTACCCACATCAGGTTTTTTGCACTGAATAGTCAGAGGATATTTCAGGAAGAAATACATATGGGGTGGGAATGCACTTTATATGTTTAGCTATGAGTGAGTGTGGTGGGCCAATTTCGTGAAGTGGGAAGGATAAGTGATAAATACAATAAATTTTTATGGGTTATTGGAACAAGGAACAAATGCAACTGTAGAATCAACTTTGACCCGACAATCCTGGAAATAAATGGGTCAATCGCTTAAACTTGATTCAGTGGGTAATAACGAGATGTGGCCTGTGCAGAGACGGAGAGATAGATGTTATTGAGACCTTACCTTAATTGTGTTATCTCTTAAACCGCTAACAATTTTTGTATCATCGTATTGCAGGCAGTAGACGCCCTTGCTCGTTTCACTCCGACAGTGAATCCTTTGTAACGTGTGTCGGCCTGTTCGCCAATTATTTTCTATTCTCTGTAATGAAAATAAAATGTGATAATATTAAATAACACATTTACCCAGAGTAAGTAATCAGATCAGTCCGCATTTTATATCTTTGATCATCATTCAATCAGGAATCTTCAACAACTGAACAATAACTGTGAATGTACAATCCGATTTAATATCAGATCCAAAAAAATGTCCTCATCGTACATGTCCCTTATTTAAGATTTGTGACCAAGGCCCAGGTTTCTATGTACTAAAACCGCTCTTCACAGAACAAGGTCATGTGCCAGACCGATGTCATTTTGCAGGGAAACAGGTGAATGGTACCGTACAGATAAATCTCATCTCATTTATTTCAGCATGTTTCATCAGATCAACAGTTCATCCTCTGGAAACCATTATGATATTTGATTAACATCAATAGAACGTAAACAGATTGATGAAATTCCAGAACACGTCTTCCCCATGCAGTGTGGTCTGATCATGACGTTTTCTAACAAAATACATCCCTGAATCATGGAGAAGTTCCTAGACCTACATCAGAGTGAAGATGGGGAGCGTTTTTTGTAGATCTGATTTTAATCAGATTGGCAGTATTCCAATGTCATGATGTTAACACCAGGATTTTACAATGCTACCATAAACATTCTAATAACTCAATCAAAGGAAGTGTGTTAACATTGATAAAATTGATTAGAATGAAGAATTGAGGAAAAGCTAAAATAACACGAGTTTCTTAGTTTCTCCTAGATTTAGGTGGTGATCAGATGTAGGGGAGTGAATATCAAAAGTTGAAAGAGAATCTGTGAGTGATAGAATGTGAATAGACATGATAGAGTGACTGTATTATGGTAGCTTACTGTAAATATATCAATAATTAATGACTTCAAGTCAATGTCAATCAAATGGTCGGGGGCCTGATCCAGACTCTTAGTTTTGGCACCCACACGCGACATGGAGTTTCATATAGTTAAACAGCACACGGTGCTGGACTGCCAAAACCCATGGAAGCTAGATAGGGGAATCAAATGCTTTAAAATACAGCCTAATTGATCCTTAGCAACATTACTTACATTACTATTGGTTTCAGTATGTTCAGAGAAAAAGTTTATTTTTTAATTTTCCCAATTGGGCACTCAAACATCATGAACATGCCAAACTGGTTATGGTAATCCCTCTAATAATTCAATCTTCCTATCAAAATTCAATCACCCTCAACTTTGGGGACAAAATTTGATCAACTGTCATAATAAATTTCATCGCTGAATCACTGAATCATTGAAATCACGAAGAAATAATGGACTTATGCTTGATTTCAAACAATTTTGTCAACTTTCTGTTCTAATAATTTTGATCACCCCCATATTTCATGGTGAGAAATTTCAATTGATTGAATTGTTAGAGGGATTACCATATAATGGGTTCAATAACCGCCTGAATGAGGTCCTGATAAAAGATTTTGTTGCAAAAAGAATCTAGTCAAACTGCATGTGTTGGAAACTGACTTCCAGACAATAGCTTGATACAAATGACAGATCACAGGTCAAAATAATACCTGCTCGCCTGCCTGAGACAAGCCTTTCTTGCCCCTTCACCTGTCTGTGGGCAACCCGTAGCATATCCTCACAACACAACTCTTGCCCAAGGCGCAACCATGAAAATGCAAATTATGTCAACCCTGGATGCATGTATTTTTCACAAGAGAGGTGTGGTATGACAAAGGCCTCAAAACAGTGGTCTGCTGGAGAGAGAGAGAGAGAGAGAGAGCGGAGCTTACTCACATCTATGTCTTGTATGATTTGTGGGTAGAGAGATCGGTAGAATTTATGGTCCTTGGGTAACTCGCCCGGTTTGGGTTTGAATAAATATTGACCCCTGAAAGAGAGAATAAACAATCAGGTCAGCTTAGCACTGTAACCAAACATGCCAAACGCTGAAAATCATTAGAAATCGGTCAGATTTCATAACACAAATGAATGAGGCTTCCCGACATCACTGTCAGACGGAGTGCACATTCAGGCGGGAGTTTTGTGACCCGCTTCAGGTTTCGCCTGTGGATTTCTGGGTATCAGAGTAGTTGATATTTCTTTGTCCCTATAAATGCTCCAATGTGGAGTAAGATCTCTGATTATTGATATTGACATATTTCAAACTTAAGTTGGCAAAACATTTATTAAGATGAGCATAAAGGTCCTTTCTTCAAATAAGGTAAACTGCTACTAAATTTATAACCAGTTATTACTTATCATAATCTGCCTCCTTGGTGAAGCATGGTAGAAATGAAAATTTGCAGGTTGGCGAGACTATCACTGTGCACTGATATCTGATGACGATATAGGGAAGCACAATAATACAAACCCACAGTACAGTGTCTTATTAATTTAATTTTAGCACTTTGAACTCACATAATCCGAATCAGTACAATGTTTCTAGTCAACAGCATTTAATGCTAATAATGAATAACAGAAATGCTAATAATTAATTGATTAGTTAATAATTATCATGTTGACAAGCTCGGAATCTGTACTGCAGTTCTGCATTCTGCCCAATAAATATTCTATGCATTTAACATGTTTAAAGATGTAATCAGCCTCAAAATGGATGAATTTTGTGAACTCTCCCTTGTGCATTTTTCAGCAGTGAAGTTTGCTAATGCATCATATGTATTAATTTGATGATAATGGGATTGCCAAATACAATGAATGCAAGAATATCTTGTCAGAGAAATTTGAAATTCTGCCCGCTTCGACGTGTTTTCTGTTTTGCGAATGAGTGTGTGATGTACGTGGTACTGCGTGACCTTTGAGTGACGTGGTGACGCTCACGAATATGAATGCTGAACTGCTGCAGCAATGGGATAAAAGCATACTTTGGTAGAATGCACCACACGTGTATATGCTTGTTGACATGGTTGTGAAAAAAATAAATGGCATACCATGCCATTTATTTTTAAATACCAATTCCTTCCATTCTCAAGTGAATGGTGGAAACAAATTTAGATTTTTGTGGTCAAATGTGTTTCATTTTGTACCTGTCGTAAGGGGGCATTCAAGTAATGCGCAGGCAGCGAGGGGGGGAGGGGATCTAAAAATCAGGATTTTTTCATACGTACGCTGGGTTAAATTTTGCGTATGGGGGGGGGGGGGGGCCAAAAAATCCTCTTTTTTGCGTACGTAATACTTGAATGGCCCCTAACATATTATGTCACTTTCGCGGAGTTTGAGAGACCTCGATTTCAGCCAGATTTTAGGCTGAGTACATCTTTAACTTGTTCAAATCCTAACAATTTAACTACATGTAGGCTTGTTCGTGTCATTTCAGAATGAGTACAGAACCATGCCTGTTCATTTTCTGATAGTTTTCCTGGTCATCTATCTGAGTATTGAGATGATATTGAGAAGTTTTGCCCCAATTGTTGGGACAGAACAAACAGAGGAGGCAAGCACAGAATTTGACAAACACAGTGAGGACAAACATACAGTGAAGAAAGAAAGTCAATGAAGGAGGGAGCAACACATGTTGAATGTTATGCGTCTGCTTCGTTGCCCTCAGGTGCCCCGGAAGACTGCAGGAATTCTTCTATTGCATCTTATTTTAATGATTTCGAGGCTGCAACGATTCGGTGGGAGGATAATAATTTAGCGATTCTAAAAATGCTACCCATTATACATTTGCCATTCTATTAACGGTAACCATTATTAATGCTAACCGAGGATTAGTTCGGAGATGGAGGGTATAGGGCTCACAGGGCTCGAAAAATACGCTCGTTGGTCGCCATTGGCGATCAAAAAAAGGCCCTTGGCGAGTAAAAATTTTAATTCATTCGCTTTGTGGCGATCAAAAAATTGGTTTAATCGCCAAATTGGCGAGTAGATATTTGTACCGACCCATTAGTTAATCGCCATGCGCTCGCCAACGGTAAATGTTGCCCGTGTCTTCTGTGTTGTTGTTTGAAATCTCTTGACGAGAACTTGGTCGGCGGGGTGCCATTGCTCGGGAACGAGCTGACGCGTCCGTGATTGAAGCATTATACTGGCACAGCGGACTGTATCGCCCCCATGCTCTCGTGACAGTAGCGGGCAGACAATAGAAGCCACAGGACTGTGCCTCAAATCAATAAAGCAATGCTGATTAATCGATGTTGTTGTCACCTCACGTTGCCATGTACTACTATACTTACAATAAATATGTTGTTTTATTGAGAACAACATCGTCTCATCCGCATTGTCAGATTTGAGACAACGATCCTCAGGGCTTCGTGTTTAGCGTGAGTGATGGCTCACCTGCACGCAAACACTCGCGTAAATTCATGTCACGAGAGTGATTTTTAGCTCACGTAAACTGTCATATTTTATATTGTATTATATTGCAACCAATCGCCCGACTTTCAAATACCCTCTCCTATTTTGACGTAGGCTGTTTTTAGCTCGCGTACTTAATTCTAAACACGGAGCCCTGGATCCTGCGATTGAAACTGACGAAATTCTTCAAGAGTTCTTTCCCTTGGCGCATTCCAGAATGATGGGATTAGGGGCAATATTGTAATAATAAAGATGTTTCAGGAAAAAATACCCCTCCCGCATGTATGCAAAATTTGACGAAATGTACATTGGAAAGAATCATAACATTTTAACTGGCGTGTTCCTTATTATAACTTTAATCTTGATTGTGAAAATCGTTGATGCAGATTGCAGGAACCAGTTTTAGATCTCCGGAATATTGGTGTATCAGCGTGGGTGCAGCCGTCTGTACTCGAAGTTTTCGTGATTAAAACGGAGGGTTTTAGGTTCCTTTTTGCAAACGTCCCTGGGTCAACTAAGGCGAAGTAAGGTACACATTCGAAGCAGACGTCTCTTCACAATGCAATTTACATTACAGGAAAGAAAAGTGGAAAGGGAGACTATATAACACCAGCAAAGCCATTGTAACAGCTGACATTGGCGACCAACGGGCCTTCACTTTCTACAGCTGGCGACAAGATTTTTTGTTTACTCGCCACCATGGCGAGTAGATTTTACCACTAGTCGCCAAATGGCTACTAACTAAAATTTCAATTTTCGAGCCCTGGCTCATTTCCAGCAGGGGTCTATTTGCAGGACATGTCTGGCAGAAAATTCGCACTCTCCTGCAGGTTTTCAGTCAGTTTACATGTATTTTAATTATGTACCGGACAATTCTTGACAAATGTCCTCCAGGTATTTCATGAACATTTCGACCCCTGTCCAGGGGTGTGGCATGGGGAGGGAGAGAAGGGATATACCCTCAGGGTGTAGTGGATGGGTGCAGTCAATGCAGCATCAGGTACGCTATCTGAAAATATCAGCATATGGGGTTGGGCGAGGCTTAGTTTGTGTGATACAGGGTAGAGCTTAAATTTTAACATGAAACTTGTTATCTGGAATGTTGATGACGGACAACAAACCAGCTAGTCAACCTTCATCAATCCATAGTATGGATATTGCTTCGCACTCCATCCAAAATTTAGAAGCATGCAATAATAAAATGTTTTAGTCAATTCAGTGCATTCGTCTCAGTAAGATGGGTTTGAGCAATACTCACCAGCCTCGTCTTTCTGCCAGGCCTCGCCACAAACTGTCTGTGCGTACCATCCTCTCAATCAACTTCTTCCAGAGCATGCCCTCCGATATCACCCTATGCCATTCTTTACAGACCAACTCGGCCGAGCACAACGACTTGGCATCCAAATATGAGAGTATCGTCTCTGCGATATGATCCAGTCCCTTGGCTGGGAAGATAAAACAGAAGCAAAATGAAAGTGATGAATATTATTGTCAGAAATATTGTAACTCAATTGAAATCATTATTTTAAAACCAGATTCAAGATCCATGAAATCCCTGCATTTGATACAATGTCTGCTGAGACAAAACACAAAAAATATTTCACAATACATGAATTTTTTTCAGGTGAACAACATGCTTAATATGGAAAAGATACTTTCATTTCAGGTGAATAAAATGCATAATGTGGGAAGAACAATGTGAAGAAGAAAGATGTAAAATCAGTCTCAAAATTGAAAAAAATTTCTCAACTGTCAATTGCACTGTTTTCAGCATGGAAGCATACAAAGGCATCATTGTTAAGATCCGATAACGGCCAGGTCAGTATACACAGTAAAAGCAAAAATATCAGTCGTAGAAAGTGGAAAATTTCCTTCACTTCAACGAACTTTAGTCTAGCCATAGTACATGTACATGGTACACAAGCACAACATCTAGAATAGTGCTGACATCCATTTTAAGACACTCCACATTATGCATGTTATGATGTACAACAAGCAGCAATGATGCCCACTAATAAATATGACATTGCAATGTTTCCACACAGTGCGCTCAGCCATGGTCTGTTACATGCCATGTCTTTGATGATCATTTACTCCCATTCTCTCGTGAATGCTCGACAAGTTGAGAATCATGTGGTCAAATATATTTCATTCTGTACCTCTTGTAACATGTCCATGTCACTGAGTTTCAGAAAACTTGATGCTAGTCTAGATAATGAGGCAGATAGTTCCCAGTGGCAGATAGTCCCTTGAAGGTCATGGACGCCATGTTGGATGATAATGTGGTCGTGTGATCACTAGATCATGTGACTACCCTCTGTCCCAGCAAATATATCCTTGGGGCTAGTCTGATTTAACACAAAATAAAGACAGTCTGAAACTTGATCATGACACTTCAAACCTGCATCTGACAATTTTTCTGCCAAAGATGGTTGCACAAAATCAAGTTGAACTCGTCACACGACATATCATTTACGAGATGGAGAATTTCCATATAAACTTAGACCTTCTTTAGTCAAGTTGTTTGAAGGATGGGTGCTAGGTCGAGTTATTAACCCAGGGGAGATAATTTAAACTTTGGTAATGGTTTGTCTCCCCTCAACTGTACTCGCCTACCCTGCTGACCCACAATGTTCAGCGTTGATTTTCAACTCGTAGATTCGAAAACAAACTACAATGTTTCTGTTCGGCAGTTCTGAATGGATTATGAGGCTGATTACAGTGTTAATTAAACCATCAAGGCCACCATGTTGGATTTTCTCAGGGTGTGTTGCTCTTTATCTGGTGACCTCAAGTCAACAAATATCTTACAAATATCTTCAGCGAAGTTTTACAAATATCTTCAGTGAAGTTTGAAGTGGACTGAATCAGGAATGGTTTGGAAGTTATCGCATTAACGAGTATTTTGACACAGATGCACCCACACACAGACAGGCACCAATTCTATATCCCCACCTGGACCCTGAGGAAGGAGATCATGCACATTGTAATGTGATTAATCATTGAAGTTACATCTTCATGTGCATGCAGTATAAAAGTATTTCTGAATGCGAGTACCACGAGTTTGAGGTATATCTTAAATTTTAACACAATCAATATCCCTGAACTGGAGTTTTAGCCTGTACAAAATTTGCTATGATTTCTTGATATTTGGGGCACAGTGACCATGCTGATACTTTAACCTTCCTTTTCACCTCAAAATGCAGGTCCTGCTTTCCATTTTTGGACCAGTTTTTTATTGAGTGAGAATTTCCTGACATTAAAGGGATTCGTTTGCATGAATGATCCGTCAGATTGAGAAAGACTGTAGCTTTCAGCCTATCAGCTTGCAAAGGAGAGCTTCATTCCTCCGATACATGTACATGTAGGTGACATGCACCCTACCAATTTCATCAAAGCAGTCTAGTGTTTGTCAAGTCTGAGAGAGCTACATGTCAGTCACTCTTCTGAATTTTGTTTTTGTGAAGTACAATGTAGTGCGATAGTGGTCACTCTCTCCAATATAACACCCCATTGCATATAGATATCAGGAGAGTAATCAAAAGCTCTCCTTGAGAAGCATGATGGAGAGTGATCGCTCTCCTTAAAACTGAGACTTTCTGTTTGACAGTGAAGCCAAGATAAGGTACATGCATTATACTGGCGAGGCTACAGTGATGGTTTAATTAGATTTCCCCAGCAGATTATTAACAGATTAAATAGAGATAGGGCCAATCTGGATTAAGGTAAGCACAGATAATAATCCTGATCATGAATTCATCATGGAGTTTAGATCCAATTGACACAAATTGCTGACCCTATTGCTTCACCATCGGTAGATCATGTACAGACAGATGAGGAATAATTCACCACCAACATGGTTTTCCACCATGAACAAAACAAAATTGAACATTTTTTCCATCGCATTGATCCTGTATAAAAGTTAAGTTTTCAGATGAAATTAATTCTTTATTAATTTTTTTTATTTTTTCATCTCAAGTTCAACTTACTGTCAACTCTGAATGCTCAAGACTTATGACGAAAAATGTTGGACATTCAACCGTAATTTAATCAGAGGCAGTGAAATTTCCCATAATAAAAACTGGGGTTGATCAAATTTATTGGAACAAGAAGTTGACAAAGTGTTCAAATTCATGCATATAATCGCTAATCCATTATTTCTTTGTTATTCCACTGATTTTAGAAGGTGATCAAATTTATTAGAGTGACCAATTGAATTTTGCCCAACAAATTTATTGAATTTTGATAGGGGGGTTGAATTATTAGAGGGATTACCATACAGCAATGTTGAGCCAGATGAGTCAATCAATATCATACACGATTTTTAAGGCGAGAAAGGGGAGGAAAATATGGGACAGCAATCTTCTCAATCATGTCAGTTATCAGTATTTATGTCACAGGATGACAAATAGATAATTTTTTGGGGGTTGGGGGAGGGGGGTCTGTAAGAGAGCTATGTCTATTGAGTCATTCTGGAGACCATGGATTAACCATGTTAAACAGCTGGACATCAGGCGGTCCACTAGACAGGACGAGCCCATTGTCATGATAGTGGTTTAAATCCTCCTTCTGGTAGCTAACATTCCCCCACATTCATGACATTGTGACCCATCATGTTTACACCAGACCTGCTCAGCTCTGACAATGTATGGATACTGGCAATCATAGCAGCCATAGCCAGGAAAGGATTATGCCTCAAAACACCACGACCAGGCAGATCCTCAATGAGCACATGTCCTGGATCAAATACCAGGCCCAGACACTCAATCAATATCGCATTCTAAACAATCGGCTTGGAAAAGTTTCCTTCTGGTAAAATAACAGCCTGTTCAGCCTGAAGGAGGCTGCTTTTACATGAACATGTTTGCGCTGTTATGGCAATCTCCATCCACATTTTCATATATATTTTTTTATCAAGATGGATAACTCGCCAACTCGTTCACATTGTTACATGCACATTGCTATTGGCGAAATCCATCTTGCTACCATGACAACATGACTGGTAATACCTCTATGCAAGCATAGCAATGATACAAGAGTTGAACATACTGAACTGCTCGATAAAAAATGCTAGATACATGTACACTGATTACAGTAGATACATGCACACTGATTACAGTAGATACATGTACACTGATTACAGTAGATACATGTACACTGATTACAGTAGATACATGTACACTGATTACAGTAGATACATCTACACTGATTACAGTAGATACATGTACATGTACACTGATTACAGTAGATACATGTACACTGATTACAGTAGATACATGTACACTGATTACAGTAGATACATGCACACTGATTATAGTAGATACATGTACACTGATTACAGTAGATACATGTACAATGATTACAGTAGATACATGTACAATGATTACAGTAGATACATGTACAATGATTACAGTAGATACATGTACATGTACACTGATTACAGTAGATACATGTACACTGATTACAGTAGATACATGTACACTGATTACAGTAGATACATGCACACTGATTATAGTAGATACATGTACACTGATTACAGTAGATACATCAAGGATTCATAGAAGTCCAAATTTTTACTACCCAGTACAAAATATTGAGTTTTTTTTATGCTCAAATTGAGTTTTTCCAAGTTTTTACGGCCCATCCACAAGCTGATATTGAGTTTTTGGATATTTTTACCACCCTACCAATTAAGATATTAACAAATAATTTCTGTAATACTGAAGTCAAACACCACATAAACCCACAAACTGTCAACAGGTCTGGCACACTTCACCTCTGATACATTTCACTGTAAAATCCAAATATAATTAAACGTTAATAACGCATTCAGGTGAAGCTGGCAACGTGTTTTATTTAGTTCTTACGTATCATAGATATTTATAATGAAATACTGAAATAAAATTTTAAGAAGTTTTCTGTTGGTTAATGTTTAACTTGAGAAATATAATGAAGAAATTAAATTTGGACATAAATTAAAAACATTGTGTGATGGAAAAGAACCTAGTCCAATGGTACAGGCCATGACATTAGAGATCATTGTGTAACCCCCAAAAAGGTTACGGGTACTGCAGGTGCGTAACCTATTGGTTAGGTTACGCCAAACTTGACTGCGTTACCCAAAGGTTACGTGAAAAGGTTACGCAGAATTTAACAAAATGCTGGATGTCATCAATGTAAGCAACCGCCAGAACCTGGGTTAAATGGACTCTGTCACCACTTTATTCAAGATTCCTGTTTTTGTCCTTACAACGATTAAAAAAGTTTTATAATTATAATAAAACAGTGTATTTTTTATTATTAAATCATTTTGGTCCAGGCATTTAGCAATATTTCGACCATAATCTGAATATAGTTTGTGTGATGGTGAATACGGACAGGTCAGTCTTTGGAGATTCACAAATTACGAAAGTATAAAAACGAAAACTGGACTCCGCATAAGCTCCTTCTGTCATGTACGTCAATGAAAAGAGTTTTTTTTTCAAATTTTAACTTTACAACACAGCCGGTACAAAGTGTATCGCACTACTATCAGCGAAGAAAACCACATGGTAAATTTGTTCTTGTATTCCCGTCGTCCCGCCAACTGATGGAGTTTGTCGTGTCTATGTAGTCTGCTCAAGTTCATGTTGGACTGCAGAGTTGCTTTTCACAGGTTGTACAGATAATCAGCGACCAATGCGCTTGATTTGGTGTTAGCCAATCTTCTGTTGTAAAGCACGTCTCGCAGACATGACTGTAGTCGAGACCATATATCGTCGTCATCGTGATCTGCGCATGCACTGAGTTTACTTCCGCTTTCTGTATCAAGTGTGTTATTGGCAAAACTTTGGCAATTATTTCTAGAACTGCCCCAAACACTGAAGGATCGGCGATGGATTTCACATCATTGAAATAGCACTATTTCGAGGATTGAGTTTTCGTCAAAAATATTGAGTATTTCTTGCCCAAAACGTACACTTTTGAGTTTTTTACTGTCTGTATTCAGTTTTTGACATTTTCTTACTACCGTTCAATGGTAGTAAGAATGGACGTCTATGAATCCCTGTACATGTATACTGATTACAGTAGATACATGCACACTGATTACAGTAGATACATGCACACTGATTACAGTAGATACATGCACACTGATTACAGTAGATACATGCACACTAGATTACAGTAGTAGATACATGCACACTGATGATACAGTAGATACATGCACACTGATTACAGTACATACATGCACACTGATTACAGTAGATACATGTACACTGATTACAGTAGATACGTGTACACTGATTTACAGTAGATACATGTACACTGATTACAGTAGATACATGTGCATGTATACTGATTACAGTAGATACATGCACACTGATTACAGTAGATACATGCACACTGATTACAGTAGATACATGCACACTGATTACAGTAGATACATGCACACTGATTACAGTAGATACATGCACACTGATTACAGTAGATACATGCACACTGATTACAGTATACATGCACACTGATTACAGTAGATACATGTACACTGATTACAGTAGATACGTGTACACTGATTACAGTAGATACATGTACACTGATTACAGTAGATACGTGCACACTGATTAGTAGATACGTGCACACTGATTACAGTAGATACGTGTACACTGATTACAGTAGATACGTGTACACTGATTACAGTAGATACGTGTACACTGATTACAGTAGATACGTGTACACTGATTACAGTAGATACGTGTGATTACAGTAGATACGTGTACACTGATTACAGTAGATACGTGTACACTGATTACAGTAGATACGTGTACACTGATTACAGTAGATACGTGTACACTGATTACAGTAGATACGTGTACACTGATTACAGTAGATACGTGTACACTGATTACAGTAGATACGTGTACACTGATTACAGTAGATATGTGTACACTGATTACAGTAGATACGTGTACACTGATTACAGTAGATACGTGTACACTGATTACAGTAGATACGTGTACAATGAATACAGTAGATACATGCACACTGATTACAGTAGATACATGCACAATGATTACAGTAGATACATGCACTGATTACACTAGATACATGCACAATGATTACAGTAGATACATGTACAATGATTACAGTAGATACATGTACAATGATTACAGTAGATACATGTACACTGATTACAGTAGATACATGTACAATGATTACAGTAGATACATGTACACTGATTACAGTAGATACATGTACACTGATTACAGTAGATACATGTACACTGATTACAGTAGATACATGTACACTGATTACAGTAGATACATGTACACTGATTACAGTAGATACATGTACACTGATTATAGATACATGTACACTGATTACAGTAGATACATGTACAATGATTACAGTAGATACATGTACACTGATTACAGTAGATACATGTACAATGAATACAGTAGATACATGCACACTGATTACAGTAGATTACAGTAGATACATGCACACTGATTACAGTAGATACATGCACACTGATTACAGTAGATACATGTACACTGATTACAGTAGATACATGTACACTGATTACAGTAGATACATGTACACTGATTACAGTAGATACATGCACACTGATTACAGTAGATATATGTACAATGATTACAGTAGATACATGTACAATGATTACAGTAGATCCTCTAATAATTCAATCACAGGAAGTTAAATTTCCTACCACAAGATCTGCGGGTGATCAAATGTTTTAGAACAGATTGCTGATAAAATGGTCTAAAATCATTATTTCTTTGTTGTCATGGTTATTTTAACCTTTTCACTGTTGATGACAGTGCACATCACTGCTTTCTCTCCTTATTCTGTTAATGACATGCAGCGTATGTCCATGTTCGTAGTCGTTCTAGGACAACGCCTAGGGAATTCCGTCGTTATTGGGGGATCCCCTAATGTCACTTCCTCTTAGTTCGACATCAAAGCATGCACGACAAATCTAAGTTTACAGTATTCTTATAAAGGCAGCAACATGGCAGGTGTACCCAGGTAAAACAATGAATGGGTTAATGATTTTTTAGGGTTATTAAGTCACACCAATTTCATTTTTTGTTTTATGAGCAGAATTTTTTTCAACATCTGAGGAGGATATACAAATAAAATAAAATTGGAAGCTAGATCATTATCAATATTGACTTTCGGTTTTACAGTCAACCCTCTTAATAACAAGCACATTTGTCCCAGTTAAATTTATCGTTATAATGAATTTGCTGTTATAACTAACAGAGAATAAGTGTATTTAGTTACCTTCGTTTCTGTAAACTTTGTCATTGTAATGAAGTTGTTGTCGTAACAAATATCATTATGATGAGGGTTCACTGTACATTGTACATGTGTAGTTTTGTCAATTCACTATTGAAACCAATCTAGCTAAACCAAGATGGTAAATCAGGGGAATACCATCTAGATGTAACGCTATGAAAACTCTGGGCGTAATATTCGCTGATATTCTACGATATCCCATAATAAGCCAATCACGACAATTCCTACCTAATTTATCTGTGCACCTCTGTGCAGCTACAACTTGAAAATTGAATTTACTAAGTAAAATATGAAGTCGTATATTGATCTCATATGATGCGTCCAGGAGATTTCCCGTTCCGGACATCTTCCGACTTGGATATAATTTTTCTCCTTCTGGACATTTTCCATCCCTATATATTTTGTGAGGGTCTCATTCAATCGGTGATAGCCACTGAATAATATGGACTGATACCAGTTACTCAATGATCAGTGATTCCTAACGCTGACTTGATAATAGATAATGCAGTGGATGACACAAGTTCAACCCACTGTCACATAATAGTGACTGATTGTAACTTACTCATCAATGACTTCAAAGGCTGATAAAACAATTTATAAAGCAGCAGCCCATTTTTATTCTAAGCTCTCTGGGAAAATGTCCTTCTGGGAATTCATATCAAGTACCAGCAAAAGTTTGGTACCATGCCTGTTGCCATGAGGGGAAGTCCCTCCACATGATTGGCTGTAGATGGATAGTCAATCATGTTCAGCTAATCATATCGTAGTTAGTTAAATCGTCGCTATATGGTCGAAATACTGCTGTATGAATTATATCATGAAGTGAAAGTCTTCATCCAACAGAGTTCATGTCCAGTTCTTTGCCATTTGGCACATCCAATGATCCATATAAAAGAATCTAGATCACAGCGGAGTGGGCATTCTCTGTTGATTCAACATCGTGGTAAAGTTAATTTTTGTCACCTTTATGTTAGGAATAATTGAATTTAAATGTGGTGATTGAATTATTAGAGGATTGGAAGTACATATTCAGGACATATTGAAGTTCATATTAAGTCAATACATCATTCTGAAGCAAAATAATTATTCACTAAATTGATTAAATGTTTGGCAAGTTGGACCTCACTCGGATTAAAATTCAACATGCATCATTGAAGTTCACTCAACATGTTGAATACCAATTCTCATGTTTCCTTGGAAGCTATCTCTCTTACATTGTCTTACATGTACAAGTACCATTCTTAGATACCTTTGTATCTAATATGTGTCTAGTCAATAAACTCCCAGTAATTTCATCAATTCGGTTAAATCAAGTAATCAACTTCTCGGTATGGAGTGTAAGAACATTCACACAATTTCAGATGTAGCTCAAAGGGCTATGTTGCCTATCTAATTAAAATTACATCCTATCTGCTCCCCCATTTCAATTTGCCGCTTGTTGGATCTAACCGGCTTGCAGTAATGCGACTGTCAACCAATCCCGAAAACTCTTCATAGTGCTAGGAAGGGAAAACAATGGTAGGGGCATTTTGGTTGGCTCAGACGAAACAGAGGATTCGCCAGCGGGTATCTCTTTTGATGTTGCTGCACTCCCACCAGTTTGACACCATAATGCAGGGTAGAAAAATGGACTGGTCCTTGGCTTACACCTTGGGTCAAAGCAGAGATGATAACCCTAACACCCTCCCTGACTGCAAGTAGTCAAAATGCAGCCTTGACGTCATAAGATTATTATGACCTGGGTGCTATAAACACCAAATTCAACTGAAATCAGTAAGATCCTATATAGCGACATAAAGGACGGGGGAGCATTGATAGGATATTAATTTATTAGGACTGTTAATGTTGCTTTCCAAAATTATACTGAATCAATATAGAGAGCAAATATTTATATATAGCAGGCCTCAATTTAAGGAGTGTTGATGGTAACCTCTCAACAGGTTACCATGAATTCTACACTGGTAACCTGTGGGAACTGGGAACCTATTGCATATTTATTAACCTAATGTCATATTATTAATCAAAATTATGGGGACCTGAAAATAGGTTACCACTATTTTTCATATGGCAACCTCCAGTCAACCTGAAAATAGGTTACCACCTTAAATCGAGGCCTGTATAATTTTTTTTTTTTTTTTACATTGAACATCAACGCCGAGTCATATTCAGGGTAATTTCTCATTCAAGATGTAATGAGTCTCAAAATCCTGATTGCCATCAAGTTTTCTGAAATTTGGCAAGACTGACAGGTCTATGTTACAACAGGTACAGAATGAAGTATATTTGAGCATTCTGGAGAAAATGATCATCAAAAATAAATGGCATGGCATTTCATGGAGAAACTCTTACATGCCACGGAAATTCGCCCAAATTAATGAAAACCAAAATTCCGGCAACATTGGTAGGCTTTGACTCAATATGACACTCAATTGATAGGGAATCTCAATGAGCATGAACATTGATTGTCAAAGGAAGACAAATATTTTTTTTAAAAAAGGAATTTTTTTTTTTGCTCTTTTATTTGGATGCATCCTAATATGAGCACAACGTTTAGCGTTGTATCAAGGGGGTAATCTATAGCCCTGATTGGCATGATCATGATGATTTTCTTTCAATAAATGACTTGGATGGAAGCATGTAACCGATTATTTGTTCAGCTGCAATTTAAAAAGGTCTTATAGCAGGGTACGAATTATAAAATATTAAGGGCAGCCATTTCAAGGCCACTTTGGCCTTGCTGGCATCTAAATAGGGTGCGAATTACACCAAAGGCCATGCACAAGCCAATGGCTTTGTATGCCTTCCCTGTTTGCCTTGGTGCCCCTTTGCAAATTCTAGGTAATTAGATGCCAGCAAGGCCAAAGTGGCCTTGAAATGGCTGCCCTTAACATTTTATAATTCGTACCCTGTTATAGGTAGAGCTGGATGGAAAAACAAACAAACAAATGGACGACACTCACAATACCCCTTTTAGTCATAATTGACAGAGCAATTTAATGGAATTACTCTGCCGGTAAGGGTGGCATGGTGGAGCTAATACACTTAAAGTGATCTTAAACCCTCAAGTAAAGTTTCCATCAAATGAAAGACCATTGCGAACAGTGTCGGAAAATATTTATTTTAATTTTTTACGATTTTATTACACAGGGTAAACTGCAATTAAAGCATGGTATTCTATGGTGGTCTGTTGCAATCATATTTAGGTCCAGTGACGTCACACTACCTTAATACATATATATCAAACTTTGTGTGCACTTCCCAATACTTGATTCAAGCCTAAGGTGTGTATACTTTGCGTTTCAACACAGACTCACTGTTCCAATGTGCATGTTCCAAAATCTGGGAAATTAAATGCAAGATTCAAATTGACTTGACACTCATGGATCACCATCTCCCAGATTTTGGTGAAACATGCACATTGGAACAGTGAATCTGTGTTGAAACTCAAAGTATACACACATTAAGCTTGAATCAAGCACTGGAAAGTGCATACAAAGTTTGAAAAATATATATTAATGCAGTGTGACGTCATTGAACCTAAATATGATTGCAACAGACCATCATAGAATACCATGCTTTAATTGCAGTTTACTCTGTATAATAAAATCGTAAAAAATTAAAATAAATATTTTCCGACATTGTTTGCAATGGTCTTTCATCTGATGGAAACTTTACTTGAGGGTTTACGATCACTTTAACATATTACTATGCTATCCAAGTTGAAGTGGTTGATGGCATGGTGATCTGAGGTAACCAAGGGAATTAAGCGTGTGGAGGCTCATTCAAGACGAGTTGTGATGCAGGTTTGAAGGATGATGTGTGAATGGCCTTACCTGGTAGAGCTGAGATGAAGTCCCTCTGAAGCATGGGTTTGAGAAAGGTGTTAATTTGCCCATGCTGGTAATGGCACATACGGGCCAGTAAATGTTCTAGAAATAAGACCTGCTCCTGCTCAGCCCAGCCATCAAAATACTGTGCACAAATGTCTCTTTCCTTTTCATATTCAGGCGAGGATTCCTTTGGCGGAGTTGATATGCTTTTAATCACTGCAGCACTTTCCGCCTGAAAGAGAATAATATACAGAATTATACATACATCAAACTTACTTAGAACAAGTTGAACAAGAGCCTTATGGGTGTCAATATACGCCCGCACACACCTTCGACTGCAGAAACCAAAACGGACAAAAAATTTGAGAGTCTAGCAATGATCCTTCACATAAAATATTGTAAAAATTGCATTTGACATCTTCAACAAACTAATCATCACCAGTTAAATATGGCCTGAATGTGAAAAATCTATAGCTACAATCCTAAAAGATATCACTATATGTATTATGTCCTTGAAAAAAATAGGTCAGGGTCACTCAATCAACTTGTATGCTTCTAGCTCCTCGCCAGTAGTATGAATTTCAAAATTCTAGCTACTGAACTGTATAATCATAAACATATATTGCGTCATACGTAGTACGAATTTGGAGAGCCTAGCTATAGCCCTTTAAAACATATCATACAAACTAAATTTGACCTTGATAAAATAGGTCAAGGTTGTATGGACTCTCAGATGGACATGTTTACAAATACTGAAGATTTTGAGAAAACTGAATGACCAATTTGGTATACCATGTATACTGGCACATGCATTTGAAAAGTTTGTAGATTTTTAAAACATTGTTCATCTAAATACTGAAGACGAGGTCTGAAGTTATTTTCCGGAAACAAAGTCGGACGGACCCCAAAAACTATAGTCCCCCTTTAGCACTTCGGGTGTCTGGGGACAGTAACAATGCAACAATGATTCAACAACATCATTATGAGCATCACAATGTCCAACATCGACAGTGGTGACATCTTGTGGGCATGGGTAAACACTTTACTTTGACCATTTAGAAACTTGGCTATTGTTCAAATCAACCTCCACTGACAGGACTGATTCTGTCTTGAGCTCGGGGATGTCGTCTTGATCACTGCATGGAGCTGTTGTTGCATGTTGTTGCTAGAGTCTCGGCTTCGATATCAGGCTCATAGGCTCATATGTCATTGTTGCTTTTCCAAAAAACTACCCAATTCATTTGCAATTCTTAGCACCACTTGACATGCTCCCCGATCATTTTCTGGCCAACTTTTCGCTGCTTGGCATGATTAAAAAGGAAAAGCATTTGCTCGATCTTCGAAATTGTAGTAGAACAAAATCTGGCATCAAGGGAAGCAGCCTCATGCCGCATCGCTGGACACTCTCCCATAATTGGAGAAATGCGCCTCGCTGTATGAGAAACTTGAAAATACTTGAAAATAATACATTTCTAATCCAATAACCCGGACTTAACAAAAGCGCAAATAAGTTCCAGGAAACAAAATCATTCCCACTTTCACAGGTTCTTTCCCAAACCTGATCATCCTCAGCCAGGACTTGCTTTTCCACAGAAATCCTGGAACCCGATTCTCGTCAGCAGTCCCGCAAAATAATTCATGGGTATCCAATGGATTCCAGTAATATTTTAGCAATTGTCCTGAAACCGGATGACATAGGCCCCCTACATCCATGACAATAAAATCCCACTTCTATCCTGTGATGCAATGCAGGCCTCCAACATCCATGACAATTAAATGACTGGTGAGATCTTTATACAATTCAATTAGCCTGTCACCTCCCTCATGTAACATGACATCAACTTAATTGCCAGCGTGAGGTTCTCTGGATTGGTACAGTCAGAAGAGCAAGCTTCAATTTGGTGTATCGGGTTACATATAAGACTTCACGCCTTGTGGCACATGCACTTTACGTTGACAATGACAATTTAATTGGTTTGGTATTAAATAAGCGATGTTAGATTTCTGGATAAGTGTTCACGTGTCATGGAGATGATTGAATATACAATTCTTCACGTGATTGACAGAGATGTAATACGTCATCAGAGTTTGGGATCATCTCTATAGAAATGATAGCTTTGGATTCTCATGGATTCCCGCAAAATTAGATTGCTAATATCTGTTTGGATTCCCGTAAATTTTGAGAAAAGCAAGGCCTGCTCAGGTTCCAACCTGACCACCCTCGGGAATATATGGGTGCCCAAAGTCTCCATCGCAAAGCTTCCCATCCAAAGTTTCCCTCCATCGCAATGCATCCGTCCCATCCCAATACACGAACACTGCTCTGTGAAAATCCCACTACTTCAAATTGAAGGGCTATTGTTATTGTCTGGGTTATCAAATTTTAACATGTTTAATTTGATGATTTTCAAAATTGTTGAACATGTTGAAAATTATACATGTAAATTATTGTGCCCAATAAATTGGGATGATCTTATGTGAAGTAACTAGTGGTATGGTGAACTGATACGTGTGCGGACATTTTCTCTAAATTATACAATTATGTTATCATATTACTGATAAAGAATGCACAGTTACGTGGTACAGGAAGGTCTACTGAAATGCACAAAGTTTATGACGAATAACGAGTGAGAAAGGAAATGGCGTCGGTGACAGCCAGGAAAACAGGTCTGGGCGACACCCTTAGCGTTTTACAGTTTTCAGTGTAATTTACCCTCTTTTGTTCGGCCCTATGTTCTTCAGATGTAGCACACGTTTCCATTGTGCTTTCCATCGACGTCATGTTGGCCTCAAAAACACCAACACCTTGGAAATGCCGCACAAATCAACCTCCAAAAAATTTCGCGCAGCCTTGATCCTATTCAGGAAATTTTTCGTGACGTCAGTGTTAGCGGTCATACGAGATGTGGTTTTTGTCTAATTTTATCTGCTTCTTGCTATTGTCCGTGTCAAAAGTCTTCATGGAATTGAAAAATATCCTGTTTCATTTACGATAAAGTGAAATAATCGTGTTATTTCTATAAATAAGAAGAATTACCCACAATCCTGTTTACAAAATGTCAGCCTTCAGTGATTTGAACATTTTCCCCGGGAACGATGTTTCTTCTACTTTTCAGCGTTTACAAATGGCAGTCAAATGTAAGATTATGCCGTTGTCAATAGAAAATGAATCAACTCCACGCCCTCTTGTACCACACATCAGCATCAGGCGCAATTAAATAGTTATTTCATTGAATTGAATTCTTACAAATTCAGAATTGGCTTTCCGCCAGTGCAACAACAGCAACAACAACAACATCACCCCTTGAACTGAAACTATTTCTAAAGGTGCGGACAGCACGAAAGCAGCAATGGTAGCTGCTTCATAAGCTATTCTAACCTAGCCCTAGTTCAACAAGCTAAACCCTACTGACATGTAATTTAAGGGGGTGACATATGCAACTACCTTTTTTCATAGAATCACATTAGTTCAACAAGCTGAACCCTGCGGACATTTAATTTTGTGATATTGACAATGCAGGGTTCTGCCGTTGAACCGAAATGTCCTATGGCAAAATTTTCGCCTCCCGACCTGGGTAACAGCGGGTGGATTTGCGCTCATAAAAAAGCAATAATACCTACCGCTTTGTGCTCGTTTGGATAGAATACGTATTTGCTAGCTATAGAACCTTTGCTGTGCAGGTGGGCTTGGCTGTTCTCCCTACACAGCTGTAGTTCCTTCCCTTTACATTTCATACCACGAAGTTTTGACCTCCGAAACGCATGCGTTTCGGAAGATTTAACGGCTGCACATACAAGATCACAGTAGCTGGCGATAATAAAATGTACCTCGTTATTCTCCTTGTAGTCTTTTGTCACTTCCCTCCAAGTTAGAACTCTCGGTATTCCCTCGTTCTTAAGTTATCATCAATTGTTCAAGATTCTTGGGGATTTGAATATTCAGCTGACCGCCATTCAACTGTCAGTGATGTAAATTTCCCTTGCACGGACTTTGCCGGAGATGGCGGTGTCTTTTGAAAACAAGCCGTGGCGCATGCGTGATTTTTCGGGTCAGTTCGATGACAGTCCAACGCATGCGCGTGTAGGTGGGCGTGGCTGTCTTCGTTATGCTGAGACATTCAAAATATGAGACCAAAATATGTCAGAAAACGCCGTGAAGGCGTGATTAAACGATGATATCTCAAAAACGAGGAATTATTAAGTGTTGAGAGTTGGCAGGCGGCGAGAAGGACCAATGTAGAGGAAAATGAGGTATAGTTTATTACTATTCGCTGTCGTTTTATTTCGTGTGCAGTTAGGATATTGGACAATGTCATTCAAAGTTCAATGTGTGGGATGTATTGTGTATAGGAAGAACCTTGGCTGAAGTCGATTACAGAGCCATTCGAGACTACAGCCATTCCTGGGCTAACGTATTTGCCTACTTCCCTGGCCATTTATTTTGTCTGTCCAGCTTCTTTCATTTCCATAAACGGCAAAAGAAAAAAATATCATCGCGGACGATCTTCCAAAAACGAAATCCGCCGCCATTTTGAAATGTCACTATGGTGGCACGAGACTAATTTGTAAATTCGGGATTGTAGACAGGAAGGTCGGAAACGGCTCATTCATAAGGCTGTCACATTATCTGCATTTAAATGTAAAATTGTAACTATCGATATCAAGCATAATGGAAGGCACATAATGAGAAAGGTTATTTGCTTCCTAAATCGTAAACCTGCTTTAATTTGAATGCCTTTAATCTCCATTAAAGTGCACAATCAAACGTAGAAAACGGAAGTAAAATAAAAATTAACTCCCCTAGGAGAGAGTTATCCGCCCCTAGGAGAGCTCTCACTCTTTCCAACGTGGTTACTATATAAGCCAGAGCCAGCCCATTCTCGTCCTCTTTCTCCTGTTTGCTCTCGAGCAGTGCACATCTAGGGAAGTGTTTAGATTCAATTTTCAACGTTGGTTGTTGTTGTTTCGCTGGTATATCCTTTATCAAGTGTGACTTTTGTTTGTTATTCGGAACTTCCTTATTGTATTATTATGTCTGAGGTTCCGACTACTATTCCTTGTCGTACGTGCGGGCAGATTTTGTCCCCATTGGACGCCCACACGGCTTGTTTTTCTTGTAAAGAATTGTGTTATCGAGCGACCACGTGCGCGGAATGTGTGTTATGGGACGCGACGACTTGGAGGAATTATGCCCAAGCTCGTCGTGCTTATCTTTTACATGCTTGTGATGACCCGTCTATTTCGGAGGTCGACAGACGGGTTTTAGAAATTTCTTTGGTCAATGATATGAAATCTAATGAGGATCTTGACCGAGTTGGTCAAGATCCAGTTTCGCCCGCGTCGGTATATATTCCGCCAAGCGGGACTATCCTACACGAAGATAATTCTAGGTTGTTAGACAGCTTGACCCGTACCGGAGCTTCATTGTCTAGGGTCGATCCTAAACCCGTTCCTTTGTCCGGCTTAACAAAGACCAGGTCGGTCTTGCCTGGGCATTCCATTGTCTCCGTCAGACAAAAGAATTCTTTGCCTCATGTTATTTCGCCTTTGCCTATCGGTTTACCACATGTTTCTTCTAGAAAGAAGAAAGCAAATAAACGTCGTCGTGTGTCAGTTTCTCCATTACGGGTTAAGTCTAAACATAGTTTTTCTAATTCCGTTTCTCATTCTATGGAGGCTCGTTCGGACCTACCGTTGAGTGTTCAAGTTGCAAACTTACGAGCTCCGGTTTCCGCGGTTGTTGATTCTTCACATCGTCGTTCACATACTGCTACACGACGCACACGTACACAATACCGTTCACATTCTCGTTCACCGGTTCGGAATTTGTTTTCTTCACGACGCTCGGTTTCACCACCTTATCGTTTGTTGTCACCTGTACGTGGTTCTATTTCGCCGGTTCGACGTTCTCGTTCTCCGGTTCGTAGTTCTCGTCCACCGGTTCATTTTGATACTAGTTTACGGCTTTCTCGTTCTCCGGTACGCCGTTCTCGTATTTTGACTGGTCATTCTCCTGATCCTACACACCGTTTGCCTCGGGTTTCGGCTCCTTCTTATCAAGATTACCATGTTCCTCATTCGCGGACGTCATTTCTTGATCATTC
Organism: Hanleya hanleyi; assembly: GCA_036873755.1. Taxonomy (NCBI): domain Eukaryota; kingdom Metazoa; phylum Mollusca; class Polyplacophora; order Lepidopleurida; family Hanleyidae; genus Hanleya; species Hanleya hanleyi. Next base: position 97,421 of record JAVTVY010026981.1, read on the forward strand.
GGTGGATCACGGGTTATCATCTTCTCATCGACGTCGTAGTACTCGTTCACCTTCACCGGTCTCATCGAGTTCGTCGGATGATTCTTCGTCCTCTCTGGAAGGTTCGGCTGATTCTTCGAAGTTGCATTATTCGCTTAGAATGCAGGCGCTTTTAGCGTTGGTTCCGGATATGCCCACCTCCTCCAAGGATGTTCCATCTAAGATTAAATGTCGGACTGCGGCGGATTCTGCATTCGCGTCTTCGGCTCCTGTAACGCCGCTTACTTGCGCGCCGTCTCCAGCTTGGGTGGGTATTTTAGAGAAGTTTGATCGTCAACTAGAGGATGACAATAAATTCAAGAAGCCTCGTTTTCGAGTTAACCATGACCTTCATGATAACGTTTTGCCCGACAAACCGCCCAAACGTGATCGTGATTTATCTCAGATTTCTAAGTCATCTAAGTCAACCCCGCTTGAGATACATTCCTCTCTCGTGGAGAATATTCAAGAGATGTTACTTGCAACGCAACGGGCTTCTTCGGTCGCGGATTGGTTTTTGTTGGCTACTACCCGGATTGCCTTGGATCCTGAATTACGCCGAGACGATGGGCATCACCCCTCCTCATTTTAAGATGCCTACTGTTTCATCGATTCGGGCCCGCATACATCATCGGGATTGGCTGGCCTCAGTCGATCTGCAGGACGCGTATCTTCATATCCCAATTCATCCACGTCATCGTCGTTATCTCCGCTTCGTTATCAACGAACGTCGCTTCGAATGGCAGGTCCTCCCGTTCGGGGTCAACATCGCCCCTTGGTTGTTTACCCGGATTACCTCTCCTGTCATGGCATTTCTACACCTGCGAGGTATTCAAATAGAGGTTTATATCGACGACATCCTCCTATGGGCGGCGGACGAGTCCCGTCTCAACGCGCAAGTCCAGTTCACGCTTCTGGTGTTACGTCATCTAGGATTCGTCCCTCATCCTCTCAAGTCAGAGTTAGTCCCGGCTCAAGTTCGCCGATACATCGGCGCAGTATTCGATACTTATCATCAACTGGTATACCCTCCGGAGGATCGTTGGGACAAAATTCAGCTGTTGATCCGAAAGTTTTTGTCATCAACGTCACGGACACGTCAACAGTGGCAAAGTTTGGTAGGTTTGCTCACTTCCACACAGGACCTAACTCATTACGGCCGACTACAGGTGCGTCCTCTACAGTATCATCTGTATCCTTACCTACAGACACCTTCCATCAATCCAGCGGTGCCGGTATTGACGTCTCTACATCCATATCTGGTCTGGTGGCAGTCCCGGCACAACGTCATGCAGGGGGTTCCATTCCGCTTTCCGGCCCCGAGTCATCATCTGTACACCGATGCGTCCGAGACCGGTTGGGGAGCCCATCTGGACGATTTGGTGGTATCCGGCAGATGGTCAACGTTGGATGCCAGTCTTCACATCAACCTTCTGGAGATGAAGGCAGTCATCCTAGCGGTTCAACATTGGAGTCAACGTCTCATGAACTCGTCTCTCCTCATAGCGACGGACAATTCCACGGTCATTGCGCACATCAACAAGTTGGGTACCACCCGATCGCTACCAATGTTTCGTCTAGTATGGGATCTGTACGAGTGGGCTCTCATTCATCATTGTCATCTCCACGCCCGCCATGTTCCGGGTCGGCTCAATGTCTTAGCGGACAGCTTATCTCGTCCGGACACCGTTCTTCAGACCGAGTGGCAACTTCATCCGGAGGTGTTCCAGCAGATCTCCACCATCTGGGAGTCCCCACTGATCGATCTGTTTGCTACGAGGAACAACGCCCAGTTGACCCTGTTCGTCAGTCCGATTCTGGATCCTCAAGCCTTCGCCATCGACGCCTTGTCAATCAACTGGGACAACTTCCTAGCTTATGCCTACCGACCGATGGCCCTAATTCTGGAAGTGCTTCAAAAGATTTCTCGTCACGACTGCATCATCCTGCTCGTAGTGCCGTGGTGGCCTCGTCACCAGTGGTTTCCGGTTCTGATCCCGCTTCTCACTGCTCCGCCTCGTTGTCTACCAGTTTGGCCCAGTCTGTTACGACAACCGCACGGGATTCTTCATCACAACCCGCGGTGGCTCAACCTACACGTTTGCAGACTATCCAGAGTGCACTCGCAGTCCAAGGGTTTTCAGCAGAGGTTGCGCGAACGATGGTCTCAGCCAATCGATCTTCCACATCGCAGCTCTATCAGGCGAAATAGGCCTATTTCGTCTCCTGGTGCCGAGAACATGATGCCGATCCCGACTCTGCCTCTGTTTCCCTAGTAGCTGACTTCCTCCTTCATCTTCATCGTGATAAGAAGTTTCAAATCAGCACCATTGAGGGGTATCGATCTGCTCTGGCTAGGGTATTACGTCTTACCTCCGGTACAGACATTAGTCTAAACGATAATATCTCTGCGCTCATTCGCGCCTTCGCGTTACAGTCTCGCCGTACTCGCCAACTGTTACCGAAATGGGATATCGGTGTGGTTCTGTGTGCTCTGATTCGTCCGCCCTTTGAACCCTTAGAATCCGCTTCTATTAAAGCTGTGTCTTATAAGACTGCCTTTTTGGCGGCGTTTGCTTTAGCGTCTAGAGTGTCTGAACTTCATGCCCTTGAAAGATCTTCTATGACCTGGACGGCGGATTGGTCGCGCATTTCTTTTCGGCCCATTCCGGAGTTTATCGCCAAAAATGAGTCTGTTCGTTCAGGTCCGTGCGCTCATCGTTCGTACTCCATTCCTGCGTTGTCAGACTTCGTGCATGGTCTCGAGGACGACCTTTTGTTATGCCCTGTTCGAGCCATTCGCCACTATCTTACTCGTACCGATTCCGTTTGCGGCTCTCGGCGCCTGTTATTTCTGTCTCTTCGTCCGTCGGCTTTGCATGACATTACGAAAAATACCATCGCCGCGTGGTTGAAGAAAACCATTAAATGGTCTTATCAATTGGCCATAGACGCTCCCCCTCTGTTGTCGACTGCCTCTTCTCATGAGATTCGCGCCATTGCCACGTCATGGCCGTTATGGAAGAACCTGTCCCTCCTTATGGAAGAACATTGTCCAGTCTTGTGCCTGAACGGCGAACTCCACGTTCACCAATTTCTATCTGAGAGATATGTCAGTCCAGTCAGATAGCATGACCACGCTTGGGCCGCTCATAGCCGCCCAACACGTGGTCAAGTAAATTTTGCAAAAAGGGGGGGGGGGGGCGGCATTTTGGATCATCGCAGCAAATCTTCAACTTGCTGTATCATCTCATCTCGTTCTCAATTATATCATTAGTCCACATTATCATGATCATATATGAAGGAAGTTATAAAGTCAGATGGACGGCCTTGGACCTTTCATCATCAACCTAAGATGTATCATCATTCTAGATGCCTGACACTATGGTGAGTGTATTCCTTACCCTAACTGCGGTTTTGCTTGTGTCTTTCAGGTTGAATCTGATTTCCTTCTGGATGATCTCAGCTGCGTCACCTACGCCCAACTCACAAGACAAGTTGGACGTAAGACGATTGTGGACTGAGAAGGGTTCTATGGTGTAATGGTTGGCACTCTGGACTCTGATTCCAGCGGTCCGAGTTAACGCAGATCTCGGTAGAACCTCCATGGTGTGGCTTGGCTCCCTTTAAGCCCGGACAGTTATGCTTCACCCGAAGCTTATAGGTACAGCCAAGTACCTGCATGTATGTTCCCACCGTGGCCGAAGCCCCAAGAGTTTCATACAAATGCCTACCAAGAAGACCTACAGCCTTAGTGGCAAAGGATTCTGACATCTTGGTAGAGTTGCTACCACACCACGAGCACAGCTACATGGATGTAGACATGCAAGATAAGTACAACTGTATCTTATCCACATTTTAACCTTTTACGTCTTTGACCAGGGTTTCAATTGTTGATTATTGATGTCTCATGCTTATACCCATGTGTGTGTCTTCCCAGCGGTTACTTAGCCTGCTTTTGAATCTACTACATGGCCGAGGTTCCCTCCTCCATATGTTGGTACTGAGGCATTGAAATTAAAGCAGGTTTACGATTTAGGAAGCAAATATTAAACATTTATAAACAATGTTTCTATTTGTTACTAAATCAAACCTGCTTTAATTTAATGGGCCCTCCCGGCGGTCCCCTCGTACCGCGGCCTGGTTCACTACTGGTCTCGGTTTGTTACAATGAGAAAGAGGGCGAGAATGGGCTGGCTCTGGCTTATATAGTAACCACGTTGGGAAGAGTGAGAGCTCTCCTAGGGGCGGATAACTCTCTCCTAGGGGAGTTAATTTTTAGTTTACTTCCGTTTTCTACGTTTGATTGTGCACTTTAATGGAGATTAAAGGCATTGAAATTAAAGCAGGTTTGATTTAGTAACAAATAGAAACATTGACACCCCTTTGAACAAACAATGTAAATTGGAGAATATAATTACAGAAACAAAGCCTCTCGGCACTGCCAGCAGAAGTCAATAAAGAATAAACACACACTCTTGAAAGATGGTCCTAAAAATTGTATGAAATCACTGTAACAACAAAGACTATGTCAGAAAAGAAAATTCCATCGGAAAGTATTTTTAAAAGATTTTTATCGTTTACTGTGTTAAAATAATTGTCCAAGGCAATGGTAATTCGTGTCAGCCAATATGAAGGACAATCCAAAGCTGTGTAGAGCTATCCAAGACAGACCTGTTTGTCAGACTCCTGTCACCTACCTGTGTTAGTTTGAAAAGGTAATACATCTAAACCAGTTTGTGCAGTCAGTGAGGGAAATGCCCTGGATCTTCTATTCAATCCCCAACCGCCTATTGTGGTCCATTCATTCACAGCCTGTTGTGATTGTGCCTGGTTGTGAAAGAAGCTGCATAATTACTTGCCAATTGACGCATATCTGTGATTTGATCCACATGTCGGGTACACAAAATTTCTAGACTAAGACAATTACTGAAGAAGTAAAAAAAAATATTTAAAAATACTTCCCAAATCATTTTTCATATCTAACATAGTCTTTGTTGTAAAACATACTATACAGAATTTTCTCAACTGCTTTTCAATATTGTGTGTTTAATATTTATGTACTTCTGCTGGCAGTCCCAAGAACCATTGTTTCTGTAATTATATTCTCCAGTTTACATTGTTTGTTCAAAGAGGTGTCATATTCACCTTCAGCAAGGTTTGGTATATGATATTGGCCACCAACAGTATTGCCTATTTAGTAATCAGATCACTTGTGATTCTATGAAAAAAAGGTTTAGTTGCATATGTCACCCCCTTAATTGCGACATTGGAAACCTAGAGTTTATTTCTCAAACCAAAAATTCCTATCTCAAATTTGGCCACCTGACCTGGATCAGATTAGGAGTATTTCTGCTTCAAAAAGTCAACTGATCTACCGTTTTGCACTCGTATGGGGAGAAAACCTCCCTGGTCGTTTATTTCCTCCGTCTAGCTCCTTTCATTTCCCCCAGTTGAATCTGCCCGTTATCTACTAAAAATCGTATCACAAATGCTGTCATTTATTTACGCTCAATAGTCTTCCCTGGAGTCCCTCCAGAGTCTACCCCTCAAATGCTCACATTCCCACCCTATGGACTAAAGTATAGGGGTATGCAGACATGTCCCCAGTGTGCAGCCGTAAATGCCCTTTCTCCACTACTGACTCTGAGTACATGCATGCACATATCACCGGTCAACCACCCAGTCTTGATCTACATGCCGAGAGCTTCAAGTTGACACTCTGCATGGCCCAGTTGGACCCATGATACAATGTTGTATAGGCGAATGAGTTCAAATAAAATATAGTGCCTTTTGGGAACATTTTCTATATTGCTGAGTGTAAAACAGGGTGTCAACAGTGACAGATCAATTCAGCATTCATCAAAACTTCATCAATGATATTTTCGATGAGTTTCTTGGTGGAATAGGTCGAAAATACAAGTAGTAATAGTATTCTTATGGCAGCCATTCGAAAAATGTCCTCTAGCAGCCGTTCCCTATCGTTTGTCGAGGGATATAGGAGCTTATTTTCTCAAACTATCCAAATCCACCTTTAAACTTAGTTCTGAGAAAACTATTAGCGGGGATACAGAAGTGATAGTGATAGGAATATACGGAAAAGCATGAAAATTTGACTCACTTAGTGGCTAGGCAACTTGTCAATATAATGATTAGTTCATCAATACCACCCTTCTCTGATTTTCTTCCCACTCTGATTTTTTAAATATTTTTAGTTCAATACTTGGGGGGGGGAGGAATGAGCTCTGAAGGACGAGGTAAACTTCCAGCTCTGTCATTCGACACCGTTTAACAGTCATGTGCTGACTTGAGCAGGTTTAAATTCTTAAAACAAGGGAGCTAACCAAGAAGGGCAGGAAGACTCCCACATTCAGCACAACACATGCGCATGGTCAGTCACTATATAAATGATAAACTACATGTACTGATTATTTTTTTTAACGGGTAGTAATATGAAATAGGCCAAGACTAGAAATGAATGCAGTGGAAGGAGGGAGGGAATTTGGCTTAATGTCACACTCAAGTTTGTTTCACTCATATGGTGACAGTCAGTTTGGTTGGTGGAGGAAGCCGGAGTACCCGGAGAGAATCACCGCCCTTCGGCAAGTAACTGACAAACTTTCACACATGGACCAACTGGGCTCGAACCCGTGCCGGTTCAGCGGTGTGAGGCTAGCGGCACCGTCACCAGCGAAGCGCCTTAGACCACTCGGCCACCGAGGGCCCATGAATGCAGTGGTCTTTTGTTTGCTTCTAACTTTGCCTTTTTCATATTTGTTTTTTTAAAAAAAAATTTATATCACAAGTCCTATAGTTTCCTGATCCTCAGATGGGTTGGTAAATTCCGAGGAAATTCTGGTGAGCTGAAATTTCCCGAACTTCCGTATTTGGCAACTCGAGAATTGTGGAGATACATGTATTCTGAATCGAGAACCAATGTTCTCTACTGGTTGGTTTAGCGTACAGCGGGTTTCCGAAAGCTGATATTCTAGCAGACAACAGCTCTTGTTGAGTCTGTGAGCCAATTATTTCTGAATTGAACATCAAATGAGGGACAATATGGCGGATTCCACGCAAAACTGTACCACTAACTCCCATTTCTGTCCATCCTTGACGGAATATTCCTACGAAGTAGGCTACAGATCGCAAATTGTCCGGTAATGAGAGAGTCAGTCAGTCCATCCGAATCCTTTCGTCGGCAAAATAAGGAGAACCGTTGACATTAGAACCTTGATTTTTGGCATGAACGTGCATTAGGGCATTGTTACCAGCAAGTTCTGATCTGAAATAATTCTGATTAAAATTAGATTTATAATTAACACTTCAGTATATTGTTATATATATGTAAGCTGTAGCCTGTAACGTGTATCCTGTTTCACATCCAAACATGTCATCATTGCCAAGAAAACTGTGGTCCGTTTTGCTCCAGCGTTTTATCGCATTTAATGACTAGGCCTATCAGTTACTCTCCGGCTAAAAATACCCTACTGCATATACCCTCAAAAATTCAGCGCTGTTTGCACAACGAAGCTGAGGTGGTTTAACGTTTATCATAAAGAAAATCACCGATCAACTGCCATAGAATATAATGTGAAACAAGGAAACCGGAATAGTACATTCATCAGATTGCCGATACCCAAAATGTGTTGTCTCATATATCTAGATAACAACGTGATGTAGAGACGCTATTTATTCGTCTTTGTACCAGTTATGCTCAGGAGAATCACATAGAATCATTATTATCTTGTGCATAGAAGGTGTTGGTCTCGAGTTGAATTACCGTAAACTACATAAATGCTACCTTTCTATACTATAGTACTATATATAAAAATTTGGTGTATTGTTGGGAAAATAATGTGATTTAAAAAGTTGTTTTGATCCTGGACAAGGGCACTAAAAACCACTAAAGAGATGTAGATGTATTTTCACACGTAAAGCTTGAAATCTAGTGAACCTATATTATTCAATCTGTTTCCTTTAAAAAAAAAATGTAAAATTAAATCGGTGATCGTTATTTATTTTGGAATGAAGGCGCATTAGGAGACTGTTACCAACAAGTTCTGAGCTGACCTATTTTTGATGGAAATTTCTGGTGATTTTTGATGAAAATCAGTGGCGATTCTGACTTGGGCGGTGCCCATCTTAATATAGGCAGGATTTCAACTGGGGGTGGGGATTTCCAAGAGTTCAGTTCGCGTTCGAGTCCTAATGCCTACTGTACTTCGTAGGTCCTGTGACGTTAGTCACACTGCTCATGTGACATTAGTAAGACCAATAACTTGGAAAACATCATAAACAAACAATGTTCCCTGTACCTTATTATCTCAAATGTGTCAATGAATTGCATAAGATGAAAAGAAACAGGTGCCCCTATGAATTCTTTGTACAGTTTTTAGTTTAGCGGAACAAAACAGAAATGACATTAGTAACATTTGTGTTACTAATGTCATTTTCCATCAAAATCTATTTTGTATATTCCTACGAAGTAGGCTACAGATCGCAAATTGTCCGGTAATGAGTGAGTCAGTCAGTCAGTCAGTCCATCCGAATCCTTTCGTCGGCAAAATAAGGAGAACCATTGACATTAGAACCTTGATTTTTGGCATGAACGTGCATTAGGGCATATTGTTACCAGCAAGTTCTGATCTGAAATAATTCTGATTAAAATTAGATTGATAATTAACACTTCAGTATATTGTTATAGATATACATTGTGTATGTAAACTGTAGCCTTTAACGTGTATCCTATTTCACATTGGCCACACCAGGCTGGAGCCTTCAAATTCAGGTCAAATTACCCACAGCTAAAAATACCCTGTCCCACTGTATGGCACATGGCCCTGAGGTTAATGTTAAGTACTGCATATACCCTCAAACAATCAGCGCTGTTTCCATAACGAAGCTCAGGTGGTTTAACGTTTATCAATGAAGAAAATCACCGATCAACCGCCATAGAATATAATGTGAAACAAGAAAACCGGAATAGTACATTCATCAGATTGCCGATGCCCAAAATGTGTTGTCTCATATATCTAGATAACAACGTGCTGTAGAGACGCTATTTATTCCTCTTTGTACCGGTTATGCTCAGGAGAATGACATAGAATCTTGTGCATAGAAGGTGTTGGTCTTGAGTTGAATTACCGTAAACTACATAAATGCTACCTTTGTACTATAGTACTATATATAAAAATTTGTTGTATTGTTGGGAAAATAATGTGATTCAAAAAGTTGTTTTGATCCTGTACAAGGGCACTGAAAACCATTAAAGAGATGTAAATGTATTTCACACGTAAAGCTTGAAATCTACTGAACCTATATTATTCAATCTGTTTCCTTTAATTAAAAAATTGTAAAATTAAATCGGCGATCGTTATCTATTTTGGAATGAAGGCGCATTGGGAGACTGTTACCAACAAGTTCTGAGCTGACCTACTTTTGATGAAAATTTCTGGTGAATTTTGATGAAAATCACTGGCGATTCTGACTTGGGCGGTGCCCATCTTAATATAGGCAGGATTTCAACTGGGGGTGGGGATTTCCAAGAGTTCAGTTCGCGTTCGAGTCCTAATGCCTACTGTACTTCGTAGGTCCTGTGACGTTAGTCACACTGCCATGTATGTACAAGAAATCTCTTATAACAGAAGCACTTGCATATGCTCAGTGGAATTAGGCCAAGCATATTGATGTATCTGTACCATTGTCAGTGTATGTCATCACCCATGCTGTAAGATTGAGCCTTTTCAAAATATTTCTAATGTCATTTCCGTCACGGGAGTTGGACGGAAATGACATTTAATACACTGGCAATGGTATATATATCTCAATACGGTCAAGCTAGTACCACTGTAAATCTGTAATTGAATAATTTAATTGACACTTGTTTTGTGGTAAATATTGTAAAAAAAGTTGGACGGACATATGACATTAGAACAAATAACATTAGTAACATTTACATTTCTGTCTCTCTATTATACTGCAGATAAGAAATGTGCAGTGTAAAACTGTTTATATTCAGATATGCATACATTACACAACATTTGTGGGTTTAGCAAACACAGTACAAGACACAAAGTCAGTTTTTTAACATTTTTAATGTTGCAAACGTCATTTTTCGGTGAGACGGACAATTTGACGGAAAGTGGTATAGTTTTTCATGGAATCCACCATATATCATTGGATTTATTACTATACATGTGTATCTTCTATGTTTATGCCTGGTAATCTACATAAAATATTCTTATATAAATTCACCAAATACAGAGTCTCTGTTTTGCATCGCAAATATGACAAATGGATTCTTGAGCAGAGGCATTCCCATCCAAAAGGACATCCCTTTACAAGGTAACAGTACTATCATGCTATACCCTCAGAATGAAAATATGTATCTTGCTATAACTTCGGTAATGCTAACGAGAGTAAGAACCAGCACAATAACACAGGTTGTTTCCAGCGAGCACAGTGCAGGGCTCACTGATTGATCTGTGGCAGACAATCTTAGCTCAATTGTTTTGTTTTTTTTTCATTATGCAGTCTTGTATTCTCCTTCCAGATGGTTACGAGGTTGTGGCTATAAATCATCACATTGAAGAGTTGAAGAGCAAGAAGGGCAAGGATGCGGTAAGATGTACATGTCATTGTTACTATCATCATGATCGTGATGAAATATTTTAGGTTATTTATCTGTATCAAAATTATTTAAATGTCTTTCAGTCAGTGCTAGCTGTCAATCATATCCTGTATTGATCATCGATTAAATCAAACCTGATAACAATATATATCTTATTGTGTTTGAGAGAGAGCTACATGTATCCGAAATGTCATACATGTATAATCATTTCATTGTTCGTTATCCAAACTGTCAAGTGATTGACTATGTGTGGTAAATTCACTAATTAATAATTTCAAATTTTGTCTCAGATTATGACCAGTCAGTCTATACTTTAGTGTGAGGAAATCCACTGATTTTAAGCCTGGAAATAAGGTACTGGAGACCGTTGCACGAACTGTGCGTAAGCCTAAGTCCGTGCGTAAGTCATACTTAGCGTGAGCGTAGCTACGCCGACCTGTGTCACAAAGCCTTTAAATTTACGCAAAGCCGTAAGTTATTTCGTAACTTTAAGTCTGCCCGAGAGTATGCTTAGCGTGAGCGCAACTTCGCTTGCATGTAACCATGCCTGTAGTAGATTAATCTAATGACGTAGTTGTCAAATTTTATGTATCTGATAAAATGTACAATACTTTTGGAGTCAGAAAATGGTCGTTCTTTTACTTTTTCTCTCCCTAGCATACGATCTCTCAAAGACAATGACATGTGCAGTATTTCGCACCTCCTTTCACAAAAGAGCGAATACAAGAGTTACGATCCTTAGCCTCAAACGCAGATTGCTCTGACGTGTAATTATCGAGGTTAAATATTTACAAAGTCCATTGTCGGCTGTGATTATAGCACACTGGTCGAAACCTTGTATCGAATACTAATTAAACATAAATTCCAAGTGATATTTATTGCAGAGGCAAAAATCTGAAATTTACGCATTGCGTAAATGTTGATGTAATTACGTCTGCCTTGCGCCAGGTTCGTGAAACGCGTGTAGAGCCGGGTGTAGTGTGGGCGCAACGCAGGTGTAAGTCCTTACGTCGATCGTAACTTACGCAAGTTTTGTGCAACGATCCCCAGGACATTAACCTATCACCCCATCAGAGGATATGGTACATACCATGAACTTTTAACCCACGATATGACTAGGGGCTATCTCATTCTGATTTGCAGGGGTTTATTAGGTGCTTATTTTCAGGCTTGGATTTTATTAATAGGGCGGTTACTGAAAATATCACTTTATGAGTACATTTATCATTTTCTTTTTTGGTTTTTATTTGATTCAGGTGCGCATAAGTCCACCAGCGGATGTTCTTCTGGATGCGAGTATGCTGGCAAAGTTAAAGGTGCAGTATGGGTCACATTCTCCCGTTGTCAGAGTTTGTAACCTCCTAAACGTTCGGTGTAACATTCTCTGGCTACATTGTATTAAAAAACGTGGCTTGGATGTGCATTAGGTAATTATTGATATTGATCGACACAGGTAAAGTGCATTCAGTACATCTTATAGAAAAATGGACAAGTTTGATGAGCAACTATTTAACAAAAGCACACAGTATGTCTTGTTAAACTTTGACATCCTGAGATAATCTTCTGCTCCATTTAGCAACGGACGATGCTGATTGGCCAACAGCCATACGTACAAAAGCTGTATGACGCATTTTAACCCCTGTGCAATCAGAGGGTATATCTGACAATAGGAGGTGTACAGTCTGATGCCATGAGAATGTATGGGTCATTACACCCCAAACAATTAATAAGCCATTTTCTTGCACTTTGGTATAACACAGTGGATTAACCATGGTACTGATGTGTAACCATGGTGACACTGGTGTATTAATGTAATATGTGTTAATTAACCACAGTCAGGATGGTCAGGGGACCAACTTACAGAAGTTATAAATTATAACCTCTACAAGTGATTGTATCAAAATCTTCACTGTTCTCAAAATAATGATATATTGACCAGTAGTGAAGTCACAGAGTGTATTGACCTGTGTTAATTATGCCCCCCCTCTAATTAGAGGGGGGGCATATAGCGATCGCTTTGTCCGTCCATCCGTCCGTCTGTCCATCTGTCTGTCCGTCCGAGTTTCTTGTCCGCGCAATATCTCGGTTAATATTTGATGGACAGGATTGAAACTTGCATGGAATGTGGCCAGTACCTCGTAGTTGTGCAGCGTAGTTTTTTCCGAGTTCCGGTATAATTTTCAAGAGTTATGGCCCTTTTTCTGAAATCTCTGTGAATGGGACTTGTCCGGGCTGGATCTTGGTTAATATTGTATGGACAAGTATGAAATTTGCATGATATGTGGTCAGTGCCCCACAGTTGTGCAGCGTAAAGTGTCTCCCCGTTTCGCTTATATTTTCAAGAGTTATGGCCCTTTGTTCCTGAAATCTCTGTGAATTGGGACTTGTCCGGGCTGGATCTCGGTTAATATTGTAGGGACAATTATGAAATTTGCAGCATATGTGGTCAGTGCCCTGTAGTTGTGCAGCATGAAGTTTCTCCGCATTTCGCGTATATTTTCAAGAGTTATGGCCCTTTTTTTTCTTCAAATCTTTGTGAATTGGGACTTGTCCGGGCTGGATCTCGGTTAATATTGTATGGACAATTATGAAATTTTCAGGATATGTGGTCAGTGCCCTGTAGTTGTGCATTGTGAAGTTTCTCCGCCTTTCGCATATATTTTCAAGAGTTATGACCCTTTTTTTCTTCAAATCTTTGTAAATTGGGACTTGTCCGGGCTGAATCTCGGTTATTGATATTGCATGGACCAGTATGAAATTTGCATGATATGTGATCAATGCCCCATAGTTGTGCAGCATGAAATTTCTCTGCTTTCGGTTATATTTTCAAGAGTTATGATCCTTTGTTTATCAAACCTAAGTGAATGGGATATATTTATTTGGTAAGGAGAGAATAATCAAAGTTTTGCTTAGTCCTTTTCGTTCAAGCCGATGGGTGCTCTCGTGTGGAGTTGATACATCCAGTAACGCTCTCGAGCTTGGCGTGATTTGGTGCTAGCTTCGAGATCTGGGTCTGATGTCATTACTTCGATAATGTGGAAGCTAATGTGGTCAGTCGTGTGGCCGGCTGACCAGAAATGAAGTGGTGCTGGGTTTAAACTATGATTCCGTGTGTCATTGTAATGTTCTCGGATACGTTCGTGGAAGGTTCTCTTGGTTTCTCCAACGTATTGTTTGGAGCATTTGGTGCATGTGAGTAAATAGATCACATTGCGGGTGCAACAATTGCCAATGAGATTGCTATTGTAGCGTAGTCTAAGTTGTGTGTCCACGAAGTCTTTCATGTGCGCCGTTAGAGTCATGGACGCAGTATGTGTGGTTCCATCCTGACATAAAGGAGGTATCGTTGGCTCCCAGTTGTGGCAGGCAACGGAGGACGAGTGATGGGGGGCATCTACTCTTATCGATGCAATAGTTGAGGAAAGAGAGGTGGACTTCTAGTCTTTCCTTCTTGCATAGGATGTTTCGTGTAAGGCGGTACGTTCCCATAGCTTGGTCGGGAATTCGTGGGCCTCCACTGTAGTTCACTGTGCTGACTTCGTGGGGGTCTTCTCAGCGTCTTTTGCTGGGACGCTCACCCACAGTGAGATTGATGGCAGATTGGATCGGTTCAGCAGCGGTACTCGTGTTGCTCGCTGATTCTAAGTCCATTCCGCCGAACCCGCTAATGATGCTGGGGCTTGGTGTGATGATGTGGTTGACATCTTCGCCTCTCAGCAGTGCTTCTTCGGCTGCTCGAACTTCTGCTTCGGCCATCCTTTGCTTCGTCCAGATTGAGGAAGTATATATGGTATGGAGTGAAGAAAATCAGTACTCGGCAAAGGCTGGAGTTGACTTCTGTCTGTAAAAACCTGACCGGTTTCGATCGATGTGATCTCATCAGAGGTTGTGTGTGAATGGCCATTCGGCCGCTTTATATAGTGGAGAAATACCGTAGGCCCGTGTAGGCCGGTATGTACATGTATCGTAACTATGTGACCGTAGGCCGTTGTAGGCTGGTGAGCGGCCCTGTTGCTATGGTGTAGGCCGGTGTGGGTCAATGATTGACATGTCGGCCGTAAGCGTGGGCCGGTGGGGGTATATTGGCTATAGTGTAGGCCGGTAATATAATCCGTTACGTAGTGATATGACACAATGAATGGTCTCCAAAAAAGGGGGGGGTGAATGGTCCAAATAAACGGAAGAAAAAGCAAAGGTTGGTGAATAAAGATTAATTTATTATGTTGAATATGTTTTTGTTTTTGTTATTCACATGCATTTACAGACTTCCGTAGATATGACGTGTAAAGTCTTAAAAGTCTAGAAGACTGGCTAGTAGCGAGTCCCAATCTGTGTCGGCCTGAGGTGGGGTGTCGAGGTCCGAGGTCGTCTCGATGTTTGAGCAAATCATCGATTCCTTGACAATGTCATTAAGTGATGACAGGGCTGGTCGATCGACTGGGTCTGCAATCTGTGGTGGACTAGCTTCAGTGGGTGTGACCACAGGCTGTGGAGGGGTAATACCACTGGATGCTTCTTCCTGGGGTGTGGTGGTGGCCCCAGTGAGGTGGTTAAACGGGGGCAGTTCGTCCCCTAGACTTGCCGACTGGAAAAAGCACATCAACTGATGTTTATGGTAATCCCTTTTGCGTTTGTAGGTCTTACCGCAGTGGCAGGTGGTAAACCCTCTTTTTAGGTGGTGGATACGTCGATGTCGGTATAGTCCGTAATGGTCGGCGTATTCCTTGCCGCATAATTCACACTTACGTTTCATGTTGCAGTGTGTGGCGTGATAGTTAGGTGTGTCCATAGTAACGTCATTGTGACAGTGAATCATCCGGTTGTGAAGCTGTCATTGTAACGCCATAGTGTTTATTGCGTTGGAGAGTGGCGTCACTTGGTGTAAGTGGCTATTGTGGCGCTACGAGTGTTTGGCGAGACAAAGGAATGTCTGTACTCTCTGTAGTTTGGCCGGAAAGGATAAGCGCAACTTTGGAGGTAGGTATATATGGTAAGGAGAGAATAATCAAAGTTTTGCTTAGTCCTTTTCGTTCAAGCCGATGGGTGCTCTCGTGTGGAGTTGATACATCCAGTAACGCTCTCGAGCTTGGCGTGATTTGGTGCTAGCTTCGAGATCTGGGTCTGATGTCATTACTTCGATGATGTGGAAGCTAATGTGGTCAGTCGTGTGGCCGGCTGACCAGAAATGAAGTGGTGCTGGGTTTAAACTATGATTCCGTGTGTCATTGTAATGTTCTCGGATATGTTCGTGGAAGGTTCTCTTGGTTTCTCCAACGTATTGTTTGGAGCATTTGGTGCATGTGAGTAAATAGATCACATTGCGGGTGCAACAATTGCCAATGAGATTGCTATTGTAGCGTAGTCTAAGTTGTGTGTCCACGAAGTCTTTCATGTGCGCCATTAGAGTCATGGACGCAGTATGTAGGATGTCGTTCCATCCTGACATAAAGGAGGTATCGTTGGCTCCCAGTTGTGGCAGGCAACGGAGGACGAGTGATGGGGGCATCTACTCTTATCGATGCAATAGTTGAGGAAAGAGAGGTGGACTTCTAGTCTTTCCTTCTTGCATAGGATGTTTCGTGTAAGGCGGTACGTTCCCATAGCTTGGTCGGGAATTCATGGGCCTCCACTGTAGTTCGCTGTGCTGACTTCATGGGGGTCTTCTCAGCGTCTTTTGCTGGGACGCTCACCCACAGTGAGATTGATGGCAGATTGGATCGGTTCAGCAGCGGTACTCGTGTTGCTCGCTGATTCTAAGTCCATTCCGCCGAACCCGCTAATGATGCTGGGGCTTGGTGTGATGATGTGGTTGACATCTTCGCCTCTCAGCAGCGCTTCTTCGGCTGCTCGAACTTCTGCTTCGGCCATCCTTTGCTTCGTCCAGATTGAGGAAGTATATATGGTATGGAGTGAAGAAAATCAGTACTCGGCAAAGGCTGGAGTTGACTTCTGTCTGTAAAAACCTGACCGGTTTCGATCGATG
>JAVTVY010026982.1:0-10636 GCA_036873755.1 Hanleya hanleyi
GGGTGGCAACTGTGTTTCATCCAAGCGGTCGAGCGTCGATATGTAGGTGTAAGGGAACCTCCCTTTGGTTTGTGCACAGTCATAGGCCTTCACCCACTGATCGTAGCTATAATTAGGTGCTAAGTAGTTCCGTACATCCAGGAAATGGAGTGATGTGGTGGTGAGGGCCATGTGGTTGTTGATCTTTTAGATGACGGACTTGATGGTATCGGACTTTGCCAAGTAAGGGTAGAGAAATTCCTTCACCATGTTGAGATCGTATCGCCCCGAGTTGAATCCGAGCACCGGTAACTGGCTTAAGTATTGCAGGAAGCGGATTTTCAATTTCTCCGCATACGGTTTAGGTAAAGGGACATCCTGCGGTTGCATGGGCTCCGGCTTCTCGGACTCTGACTCGGACTCTTCATCGTCACTGAACGATACACCCAGTGTAGGAATTCGGTCGTCGAGTTGGTCCAGTACGTCCTGGAACTTGGACACCAATAGTTCTGTACTGGTCGCACTGACTTCCTCTAAATAGTCCATCATCCGGGTAATCAAGTCATGGGCGTCGCCGGTGGACACGAAACAGACCGGTGCAGCGTCATAGCCAGGTACGTTGCTGGAAATACTCACACTCAGGGGAATATGGCGCTGTGTCCACTGTGTTTTCGCCGAGGCCGCATCCACCGGTTCCAACATCGCCTCGAAATCGTAACATGCCCGGTAAGGAAAATAACGATGCTCTTCTGGTATGATGAGACCTTCATCGGCCAGTTCCTCGAAGATGGTGAGCGTGTTATGGTACACACCGCCAGGAAATTTCCGTTTGACAGTGTGATCACAAATCTTCTCGTGTCGATGTAAGTTGGCGGAACGGTCAAACACCCGATGGCATTGGGCACAACTGCAGGATTGCGCGTACAGACTCATATCGTAGATCAGGGAAAAATGATTCACCCCGCCGTCGTCGAAGATGTTGACTTTCATGGTGGAAGCATACCGTTCTGAAGACCGATGCACCAATTCAGTCACAAATGTGTCATGATCCTCCTCCTCATCCTCCTTCTCCTCCCGTAGTAAACGGTATACAAAGATATTGACGTTGAACAGGGACTCCACGACATCCAAATTCTTGAATAAGACTCCCCGGAACTGCCGCGGATCTAGGTCTTGTTCCTCTAAATAATGTCTCCAATAGATATTGGCCCTACTATCACAAGCCTGGGGATGACATTCGTTCAAATGAATGGCCAAACACCGGAACAGACATTTCTGGTCTTTGTAGGGGCCATGTGCGCCTCCGGTTAATGCATACAGTCCTTTTCGATTGAGCAGCCAAGGGGGTAGTAGTACAGGAGCACCGATCGGATGATCTCTCATTTTGGTCACGAAAAATGTCACGTTGGTGACCATTTCCACAGTCCACTTGGTATTGGGCCGCTGCAACCGGGCCCATTCCAATGGGTCCAACGTAGTGAGTTGGTCGATGAGGGGCTCCAGTGACGCACGATTGATGATGGTGAATGGCTTGTCAAACACATAGGTATTATTGCTCGGATAAAAATACCGTACCTGATCCGTCTCTTTGTGCCGTAGAATATAGCCGAATGTCATATTCACTTTGAATGCTGTCACTTGGTCTCTGAAAATGTTCTCGGCATAGTTAGGAAGATACGTGAGGTCCTGTAGCCGGAAATTATACAAGTCTTGAATAGGGCGATGACGGTGGAAACATCGTCGGATGGTGCTCCAATGGCGCCGATAGATGCCACTCACAGGGTGGTTTTCGGGCAAGGCGTCAGCGGGAGGCACAGCTGGATCCTCAGGAAAGTCGTGTTCGCCTCTCACATTCTCACGCGCCAAGGGAGATCTCGATCGGTCACGTCGCCTCATCCTGATCGTATATACTCCTGTATTACATCTTACATAGGCCTATGCATATCACCTTGAAGTATTCTGGGGCATGGTCAGTACTTCCTAATTTTCCCTTTGTCTACTACTCGCCGATTTTTTTTAATTTTTTTTATTTTTTATTTATTTATTTATTTATTTATTTCCTCGAGAGCTACAACATGACACCTTCCACGCCCCATTCGAACCCATAGCGGTCCCTCTCTATCCCAAACATACACCCACATAACACCCAAAATGCCTGCTTTCTCTACTACGGCCAGACTACGCATGCGCAGACCATTGAACACGGACGGACCATTAGTCCAGTGGGATGCTACTCCACGAGAGCTTCAAAACAAGACCTCAACCGACATCATCGGTTCACTAGGGGCTCACCTAGACTTCAACATGTCCACCCAATATGCACCTATGCACTGAGCCAGTAGACCTATGGGGTTATATACAGACCTACCCGGTACTTAAAAACAAATTTCATAGCTTTCCCCCAGCGTATTCTACAATCTCACAGCCCATAGTAAAACCCACAAAAAATGACCACCCCTACTTAAGGCAAAATTTATGGAAATGCGCGAATGAGAGGATTGGCCTAGACCGAGTTGTCTCCCTTGCGTAATAAGGTTCAGATGGCGCTATGATTGGAAATGTGCGATTATCCGGGGAATTGTACCAATTGTCATCCTATGCGCCATTTTGTCACACAAAACTCTTAAATTCGTGCATCATACACAGGGACGAGATTCTACTATATTGCATATACATACCCATCTCACACTTCAGATATATCAAGGGAGGTAAAGTTGAAATGCACTTTTCCGCCAAAAATTACCGGATTTCAGAGGCTCGATTGAGAACAAATAAACGCAATTTATTCATACCTGGCGGTGTTCAGGTTTTCTGTTACACTTCATACCACAAATCCCGGCTCGTATATGGCGCTGCGGTGCATAGTTTTTGTAAGATCCTCTCTCAAATCAAGGGTTAAATTCCCCCGCTTCGAGCATCTTCACGGACGTTGAATGACTGCCGTAGCCTCGAAACCGAAATCCTAACAATTATGTCACGCACAACGAACAACGCTGATCGGCTATCTTGGATTGACAGACACGTTTCACAGTTTTGAATTTCGCGCACTGTCCACTGCAATAGTGCAGAGACTCTATAATAACAATAAAAACTTTATTATAGAGTCTCTGAATAGTGTAAACAGTCAATCAGCGTTGTTCGTGGTGCGTGATGTAATTGTTTTGATCTCGGGTTCGAGGCTACGGCAGTCCCTCTTGCATATGGCTCCAATTCCAACGTCCGTGAAGATGCTCGAAGCGGGGGAATTTAACCGCTGATTTGAGAAAGGATTTTACAAAAACTATGCACCGCAGGGCCATATACGAGCCGGGATTTGTGGTATGAAGTGTAACAGAAAACCTGAACACCGCCAGGTATGAATAAATTGCGTTTATTTGTTCTCAATCGAGCCTCTGAAATCCGGTAATTTTTGGCGGAAAAGTGCATTTCAACTTTACCTCCCTTGATATATCTGAAGTGTGAGATGGGTATGTATATGCAATATAGTAGAATCTCGTCCCTGTGTGCATCATATTATTCTAGAATGTATTGTGAACACTTTGAGATAAACTGAAACGTACGGGTAGGAGAGATCTTGTCTGTTTAGTCAATTGTTGGATCATGTCGTCTGCCAGTTCGTTGTTGGTGCTGGCAGTACTACGCTGTAATCTCAGCTGAGCCATGCGCGAGGCATGGTGTAATTCTTGTTGTTAAAGTCAATGAGTGATTTTGAGCGATAAACTCTATAAATAGTAAGATCGTAGGCATATATAGTGATGGTGTACGGATATTTCATGATGTAGCGGGAATGTGTAACGTAGAACAAATGTACGGTGTCCCATTCCGTGCTCCTTGTCAAGTTGCTGGAAAAATATCCTGGAGGACTGACTGCATATGTGGAGAATTATTGGAGCTTTATATGTCATGAGCTGCTTGAGAAAATACGTGAAATTTACATTGATAAATGGTCCAAAACCCGCAGTGGACGTCCATTCAATCGCGCGAATGAAACTAAAAATAGAGCTGTTTTGTTGACATAAAAACAGCTGATCCATGTGAAGGATGGTTGAGTTACACGAGAAAATTCTGCCAATATATAAATGCCTACCTATAGATACTAAACTTGGCCGCTACAAGTTTCCATAATATAGGGAAATAACTGTGATGTCTTTTTTCACTGTTCTCCTGAAGACCTAAGCTGAAAAATTTCGAGTAGGGGGGGGGAGGGGGGGGTAATTTCCTAGCATAGATATTATTAAAAAATAAGTTATATTACATACGTGTACGGTGTTGATTGGTGTTACTGAGTGATACTGGTCAGCAATGAGGCGAACACGGTACTTTTGAAGCTTCACTTCCTGGGATGACTGTGGGCTCAGGCTGGTGAAAAACGGTGTAATAGGCTGGTGAATTTGCACTGGTAAAATGAAAAAAAGTAAAAGGTTCTCCACAGCTCATACAAGCAGGCAAGCAGGCTGGCTAGAGGTGAGGCAGGCAGGCAGGCAGGCAGGCTAGAGGCAGGCAGTCAGGCTGGACAGGCAGGCAGACAGGCTGGTCAGGTGAGTCAGGCAGGTAGACAGTAGTGCAATGAATACACCCCACCGCTAAAAATCGCCTCCTTTTATACGTTTTTCTACAATCCGCCATTTTGAACCCACACCCACACCCACATCAGCCGCCATTTTGAACCCACACCCACACCCACATCAGCCGCCATTTTGAACCCACACCCACACCCACATCAGCCGCCATTTTGAACCCACACCCACACCCACATCAGCCGCCATTTTGAACCCACACCCACATCAGCCGCCATTTTGAACCCACACTCACACCCACATCAGCCGCCATTTTGAACCCACACCCACACCCTCATCAGCCGCCATTTTGAACCCACACCCACATCAGCCGCCATTTTGAACCCACACCCACACCCACATCAGCCGCCATTTTGAACCCGTCCCACATCAGCCGCCATTTTGGACCCGTCCCACATCAGCCGCCATTTTGAACCCGTCCCATATCAGCCGCCATTTTGAACCCGTCCCACATCAGCCGCCATTTTGAACCCGTCCCACATCAGCCGCCATTTTGAACCCGTCCCACATCAGCCGCCATTTTGAACCCACACCCACACCCACATCAGCCGCCACAACACCTATAGATTATGTTTATTACTAGGACGTCAGCGAAATACTAGTACCCATCCTCCGCATGGCAGAACTGTACAACCCAGAACAAGTCTAGACATGCCTTGATCACGTGATCGTCATGGGAAACCCCCACTGGGGAATCCCCCTTGGGAAACCCCTCCGCACTTCCTCCGCAAATCTGCGCAGAAACACCTGCGCACTCGTCAAAATGTGGTCTGTAATGCTCTTTATATACTACTGACCTGACATTCAGGTTCCCCTAGTTGAATTCAGCGGTGGGGTAGGTCAAATATAAAATACATAATGGCCGCCCAAAATGAAGTTGATTCCTTTGAAAGATACATCTACTCAACTCGAACGGTGATTATCGGCTATATTCAGTACTCTCAAATTAAGCTAGAAAGTTATGCTAATAACTTTATCCCGAAATTCATGACTCTTTCCTAGAAATGTAGAGACTATGGGCCATTACGAAAGTTGATAGTGAAGGTTTCTCGCGATTTTATATATTATTTCTTCTCGAATAGCCACGTTTCTCTTTTCAACCCTCTATGGCTTGAATATAGATCCGACATTTTGAACACACATAATTTCTTATGCTAGCGGTACCGTGGTAAGTTTGTTCCAGTTTGTGAGAGCATATGAACACATGGCCACAGTACATATGGTACCATTTTATCCCTAGATCCACACCGTCATCGTCCTACTGTACGTATCAGGCTTTCATTATAAAATCGGTAAAATTTTGAGGGAGGTAATTCCGACCTATCAAAATTCGCCCTGTTTGGCCAGCAGCTCTATTATTAGCCTATCGTCTTTAACTAGATGCGCCGCATGTACAGGACTTCCGCCACGAATGTGCAAGCCGCAAGGAAAAAAAAACGATCACCAATCTATTAAACAGTCGTGACCGTGGTTGGGTTAAATGTTTATTATATAAATACAGGAATACACATAAAGACTGATTTTCTTAATTAAGCTATTTCTCCGCATCCTGTATATCATTATCTGCCTATCGAGTAGAACCTGCCATTAAATATTCTACAGTGCATGTAGGGAATTTGGTTCGCTGGAAATTTATTTATTTATTTATTTATTGCACTTCAATCACTACAGACACAAGTGTCCAATTACAGTGACGATAACAGTATAAAATTCAACATATGTACAATACAATAACTAAAATACATGGCGTAAGGTTAGGAACATACAGAGAAGTTATAGTCAGATTGTTGACCAATATATATTAGCTAATTATAACACGGATTTACAATTGCGTTTAAAAGTTTCAAAGGGCACGAATAAATCCAATTTACCGGCCATGTCATTAAAATAGTTCTGGCATCTTGGTAAAATTGAGTTACTTCTTACTAAAATTCTGGATTGTGGTTCAGAGAACTTGCTGGTTTTTATCCCAGGTTCCGATCTTCACATCTCCGCTGCGTGATTTTCTTCTTGCATTTCACGCGGATATTGGAAAACCATTAGGGAACGAACTAAACTGCAGAGGAATCGGATTCTTCTCACATCGGTCTTGACATTCATCATGCCTACTGAAACTAGGACGATGTTAAAACGGAGGATTTCGTTTGAGTTCACAATTCCTTTCTTATATATACATGTAGAATAGTTGACCTTCCCGAGTGAGTGATCATATGACAATCTTCTCCAGGTTGAACTGGATGACCGTAGAGATGAAATCTTGTCAGAATAACGAGTGACGACTACCTGAATATCTGATAGTGTAATCAATTCAAGAGAAAACTTGACAGGACACGGTCTGGAGATACATCAAATTGAGTAAGG
This sequence comes from Hanleya hanleyi, assembly GCA_036873755.1. Classification (NCBI taxonomy): domain Eukaryota; kingdom Metazoa; phylum Mollusca; class Polyplacophora; order Lepidopleurida; family Hanleyidae; genus Hanleya; species Hanleya hanleyi. Next base: position 6,918 of record JAVTVY010026982.1, read on the forward strand.
CATACATATCAGGTTGAATACTGATATGAGGCGAGGACAGCTCAGAATTGTCTAAAAATGAAATAGATGTTAATGGCGATTCAGGACAGGAAATCATTAGTCTGGCTATACATTTGGATCCAATCACTATTAGTTGGTCATAATTGTGCACCCGCTGAAGTGAGTCTTTCGCGATTCGCCATTAACATATTTTTTACGAGTTGGTTTTTTTTTTAATTCGGGTATTCCTGGTAAGCATAGCTATGCAGAAACATCATCATTCTATAAACTTACACCACCTTTTGAATATATATCATGACTGTCAAAATAATTATTATCATTACAAACATTCAATACATACTCGAACATACTTCAAAAGTGAACAAACGAGAAACAAATATCAACTACGAGACCATCTCACCTGTGACGCGGTGAACGTAATATATCTCATTACGTGTAAAAAATATCTTAAACAGTATATCGGTGAAACAAAAAGGGCTTTTAGGGAACGAGCCACGCGTCAGAAATCTGATATTACACTTCAAAATGACGGTCCGGTTAACGACCATTTCAATCTCCCAGGACACATCTTCCAGGAACATTTTGAGATCGTGCCTATTGAACAAATTCCCACTCTAACCACACAGGAAGAGATTGACGATCTAAGAGCGATACGAGAGATATTTTGGATCAAAACGTTACCAACACAATATCCTTTCGGCATGTATATCGATCCAGGCAAACAGTCTAATACCTTTTGTGATTGCCTATAGCAGGCGATATGTTGAAGCCGCTCGTATGCTAAAGGAGGAATATCATGATCTTCAATCTAAACTTAAGCAGCCACTCAATCTGAAGTCAATCATAGCTTACACAAAACATTACGCGACTTACTTGTCCGAAGTAAATTATATCCTCTAACATAGGTTGGTGACTAAAATTTACGTTCGTACGATTTACTGCCATGGCATAAGCTATACTATAGCAACCTTTTAAAACCATCAGAAACTTATCTCTAGGAGCCATTTTTTGGAAATAAGTTTTGTTTAATACATCCCTGTACCAGTGCCTACATCCACACATATAATACATACATGCATACCTACATGCATAAGAACATACTACAAAACAAAACAGGACGTCACGGCAAGATACCGTAGATACAAATACACACAATAGTTATATTCTGCTAAGTATGCAACACACAGATATAATATACTATGAGAGTATCAGAACCATCTTCAAATAGTATGATACAAATGTAATGTCACACAATTCAATGTACATGTATGAACTATGTACACAAAGGCAAAAGTAGATTTCAGGAACTGATGATGGTACAAACAACTATAATTTTTGCTATGCAACTTCCCAACTTGAGATAAAAATAGACCGTTTTCCAAAGTGACCTTTAACTGGAAACCATTTCCTAGCAAATCTTTTATGGAGGATACCCTCTTCTCAGTTTGCCACTGGCGCTGAATCGTGTTCAATGGTACACTGAAGCGTAACGTGGAATTCTTCAATTTATTGATGTATACATATCATTTTGCTACAAACATCAGAGTATATAGTAAATCCTGATACCTGCAATATTTCAATCGATTCTTTCACTCATGAGCAATAAGCACATGTCTATTCCAAATACAGGCAAGAAAGTGTTTGTACGCTGTTTTTGTTTTGCAACATTCGATATTGGTAGCATCTTAAACTGGTTTCCTTGGTACTAGTGACATTACTTATGAACGCATCTTCCCAGCTGACATCTCTTGCGTGTCCATTATATTATTCCATTTTCGGCCGCTTTTTAACTAAGCGGCTCACCCGTATTATTTATTAGTTCATGAAATATATTGCACATCTTTTCTTGCATTGTTCAATCTCCTTTTACTATCTCTGAAAGGTTGTGACTGGTTATAGTTCTCCATTTCGTTGTTATTTTGGGAAAGTAGTATTTTACTCCAGAATATATTCAAAACTTTCAATGAAGCTGCTTATATTAACAATTCTCAACCATTTTTAGATTCTGTCGTTTCCCTCGTTCCAAACAAATCTGAATAGGATATAGTATTGAGGTATTGAATAAAGTGACCGGGTGAGTTTGCCAACAGGTCAATAATTTCTGCCCTTCTATATACTTAATTGGTCTATTTCGGCTAAATAATTTATTTTCCATATTTCATAGAATTTTGTAGAAGACAGTTATACTCCAAGTATTTCCATGTCCGTAATCCATTCTAGCTTCACGCCTTGGCATAGTTTCATATCTGAGCCAATCAAAAGCAACAGTCCAAAAATTGCTATTGTCTTTTCGACGTTTATTTTGAGTCCAGATAATTCTGTAAAAGTCATAATGAGGATTCTGAACCGTCAGGTTTTAGCCGACTGTCATCTGCGTATTGGCTTATCTTATATTTTACATTTTCAGTGGTTCTACCTTTGACGTGATTACCTACTTGTATCATTAGACCTAGTATTCCAGCAATTAATATGAATATGTAAGGGGATATTGGATCGCCTTGTCCACATCCATGTATGTTTTGGGAGAAGAATAACAACTAGCCATTTTACAGCACGAATTTTCAAAAGTATTATAAGATGTTTCAAAATAACGACGAAGTTTGTAGGTTTGAAACAGTTCAAGTTATTTAGAGAACAGCGTTGATATACCATTATTGCAAAGCGCCCACACTGTTGGAAAAAAACCTTGTAAATTTTATTAATTTTATTATAGTTAATATCTTATTCGAGTGCTATAATAAGAAATGAAGTTGGATCTGCTATACCGGCTCGGTTGAAGGTATTATTCGCGAAAACTCAGGCGAACAGTGGTTAAATTGTTAGTGGTAGTTTGTTAATGTCACTCAAAAGTCATACTTTCTAGAGTATAAAGTTGAGTTGCCGGAAGATTCCCATCTGTATCCCCAAGATCCGGGCTGGCGAGATTCCAAGAGGGTGTTGAGGGTGCTGTATATCTCACTCGCATCTGCTTTTGTGCACCCATAGGTCGAAGGTTTTGGTGAAGATACTTCCTTTGCATGACCAGGCTGTATCCACATCTATGCAATCATTTGCCTTGCAGATAAGCGATTGGTTTAGCTGTGTCATATTTTCTTTGGGAAGTCTGATGTTTTAATCGCCTCCATCGTCTAATGGCCTGCGTCTTGTGGGTTTGGCGAATTAGTATCACGATAATAGCGAGTGTCAGGTCTGTCCACAGAAAGGTATCATACACGATTGGCAGCTTCGATATCGCTTTACGACCGTCATATGGAGTTCATTGCACAGAAGATTTACCACAACAAAAGCATTGTATATAGAGTTATATTGTTTTCTTATTTGTATTAGCTGCATCCGTGATATATTGAATAAATCGATCGTTCCATTTTTCTGAAATTCAGTCCAGTAAAGTACGAGATTCAATAACGTAACTAAATTAAGTATCTAAATGTCCACTTTGACTGTTTCGTTTACTGGATACAGTATCAACCCTGTAGTGGCGTTGATGCATATTGTTGTAATTTGTAATTACTTCCTGTTTATTTTCACGATTTTCTTAATTCCGAAGCGTTTTTTCCATGAACCGAAAATGCAACGGTTACGGGATAATAATGACGATAACGTAAATAACCTATTTGTCACACACTTGGAGCACAATCACAGGCATGTATATAATTTATCTGTCATCAGTCCTATTTCTCGTGGTATTTGGCTAATTAACATAATATTTTTTACGCAAA
>JAVTVY010026983.1:0-10862 GCA_036873755.1 Hanleya hanleyi
AATTTGGTTTTCGGGCAACAGGTTGATGCCTTCAGCTTCTCGTCAAATTTGGTTTGCAGATAATGCCTTGAGATGTCACTTGGGGATGCTTCTCGGTGCTTCACTGCATGGAAACTATATCACAGAAGCAATCAACTTTCAGTCAATCGTTCTGAGTTGATCTTAAAACTTGGGAAGGCAGAAAGACCCTCCCACATCCAACGCCTATGAAGCAGCAGTTGCCTCCCTCATGTATATCCCCTGAGACCAACAATGCTAAAAAATATTGCTGCCATTTCGGCGGGGGACCTAGCATCCTCTGGCTGCTTGTTGATTCTAGTTTGGGAGGTCACATCTTACCACCTGGTCTGACTCAGTACTTCTAACATTCAATATTCAGGCAGCTGGTCTCGTGTCACATCGCAATCAAGGAAAGATGCACAAATCTGATTTCAACTGGGCTTGGGATATCTCTTTTAATTGTTTACACTTCTAGCAGACAAAATACTTCAAATTAAACCAAAGTAGATGGACATTGTAGATTAGATAAACTGTAGGTACCGGTAATTCAATAATTCAATCACAGGAAGTGAAATTTGCACTATAAAATCAGGGGGTAATCAAATTTTATCAGAAAAGGAAAGTCATAAAATGGTTCAAAATCTTGATATAATCAGTTATTTCTCCATGATTTCAATCATTTCAGACAGTGAGGGGATCAAATTTATCAGAAAGTCGACTCTCAATGGGATTTTTGATGCTGAAGTGACCTTTGACCTCTGACCTCGAGTTCAATTTTGGTAAATGACACAACATCTTTCCTTAATATATAATATAGTTCTTATACACTCACAAAAAATGAGTAAAACTGTCACAAATACAGACTGGACACGAATGGTCAGAAACCACCACCACATAATACATCTGCCTTTGCGGTGGATGTATGAAAAGATGCCAATCTGTTGTTTAGACCACTACTCATCTTTTAATGCGAAGAAGTGACAGCATTACATATAACCTCAAATCTGGGATACGAATGTCTTCTCAGTGGCTGTCAAGCGCAAAATCAAGCATTTAATCTCACCTGCACGTCCTCTTCTGTGGTGCCATCATCTTTGACAGATACGTCGTTAGAGTTATTCTGACTCTGCCCACCCGAGTTCATCAGCTCTTTTAGGTAATCCTGATCCACCTTATCCAAGGCTGCTTTGAAGTCATTCTCAAATCCCTACAACGAGAAATTCATTCATCTGAATACTTCGTCGATAGGATAATATTAAACAGCAGTTTGACAATTTCAAAGAGAAATCTGCCACTTGAAACTCGCTGAGTATGACAGAGAACGGACGGGGAAACCTGATTTTATGGTGAATGTCTCGTGGTTGTCGATCTTATATCATTTAGAGTGTTGTCTGGGCGGGTAAATATCACAAAATTAAAGAAACATCACAGTCGACGTATTGTGACCTTTCATTGTCGAACGGTATGGGCATTTAATATGGGGACTCTAATTTACGAAAACGTCCGTTTTTCTGAATTGACCGGCACAAACTATTCGGAAGTGGTCAGTTTTTCACGACTGCGATATTCACTTTCGATCACGAATAATTAGGGAACTTACCATATCCAGAGAATCGGGTCAGTGAGGAACACTACCCTGTCAAATGGATCTCTATAAGGCCTTTTTCGATGGCAAACCCCAGTATCCATAATAACAAGTGTGCACTTTACTTTAGGGTGAGCCATCCAAATGGAAGAAAAAAGGCCCAGCGCACTCCTCCACACACACAACTCAGTTCCTTGTCCATCCATCTATTTCCCTGTGCTTGGAGCCAATTCTGTTAGCATGGACCAGAAATCCTGGCTCTTGACCATCCAATCCTTGTGCTCTTGTAATGTCCTTGCCCGCATAGTTCCATGTGCTCGGACAAATTTTCACCAATATCCAGAGTCTTTCTGTGTTCGTTTGACCCAAATGTCGTCAGTGGAATATCCAGAGACTTCGGACTGAACTGTCATGGTGGAGAAGAGAGTTTGCCGTTTCATTGCCTGGTGAGCGATGTTCGTGATCTCTCGGTGGAAAGGTCGAACTGACATCGGGGAAAGAACTGATGCGTGTCCACGGAATACTTCACCAGTGCAAGGTTTGGATGGTGTGAGTGCCAGAATTTCTGGTCCAAGCACATGGAATTGGCTCCAAGCACACAGGAATAGCTGGATGGACAAGGAACTGAAGTACGTGCGTGGAGGAGTTCACTTGACCTGACATATGCACATATGGATTTTAATTTTAGCCTGTCAATAGTCTGTCTCTTACACAAACTCACAAATTGTTACCTGCGTTGAAAACAAACTAAAAATCCATGGCCTTAGGTATGGTATTACAGAAGCTGTGAGCTCAGACATTCCCAGATGGATGAGATTTTATGGAACACCATCATTTAATATTCTCGAACCATTCGAATTAACAAATCACTCGCAATCTCTTTATATTTGATTAATGGCACAGAGATATTTTACCAGATTTGAAGTGGATTGCCCAAATGCTTTCAAAGTTATTTTGGCAACAAGGATTCTTGACACACACAGACCGACAGCGATTCTATATTCCCAGACGAATAACAAGAGTGGCTAGAGCAAGCATTACAAATTTCTGGCTTTGTACTTTTGAGTGATGGATTTTGACTAAAAGTTTACAAGATAATGGAAGAAGGTTTAAATTGTATACATTTCCAGTGGATATCCGAAAGATTTTTGCCGGTTTCAAAATAATGGCGCCTGATTCTGCACCAAAGCCCTGTGGATTACGCCCAAGGGGAGGCAATCGCTTACCTTATTAACTTCTGGTTCGAGTGCTTCCAGCGTCTTCAGTCTTTGGTAGGCTTCAAAATCAGTCTCACCATACAATCTGATTGGTTCACTTCTCTCTCGTAGACGTCTGACAACCTGTAATTAATGTGACGTCAGGATTGTTATATCACCTCAGAATATGTCAAAGAGTATCTTTAACCCCTCAACACTCATTCAAATCCACTGGGAATTCCTACACAGTAAAATAATCGTATCACTCAGTCAGATATTGTCAAGATTATCTAGTAACTTTTGTACATGCAAGTGACTGTTTTTTAATTTCAATTGATTTTATTTAACACAAATTGATTTGGGTGCTGTGTGATCACTTCACATTCGTTCAATTACAGTCGAAAACTGGACCAACCACAGTCTTACAAGTTTCTGACTTGAAGCTGAAATGCAAGGATTGATGGAAATAACAGCATGTCTCCTTTGTTTGGATTTATTTGGAGTATATTTTGTCTCCTAGGAGCTTCTGAAAAGTTTCCCAACATTGTTATCAGAAAGTCTGACTGAATTCAGATAGGACACTCACATTGCTTATCTCCCCTTGTTTGATGTCAGTTTGTGACATCACATCAGGCCACTTGGCCCAGCGCTATTACCTTGTAATGTTGAGTCTTCGGGTGGCTGGTCTGATGTGGTGTCATAATCAAGGGCAGATAAGCAGTGATAGTTCCAAGAGTGAGTGAGTAAGTAGTAGGGTTTAACGTCATTTTCAACCTTATTTCAGTCATATCACAACGGTGCCTACAGTACATGTGCCAGAACACAAGGGTGCTCAAAATTCCTATTACCCTGGAAACTGATCAGCCCAGCCAGTACATCACCCGGTCATCCATCCAAGTATTGACCGAGCTTAACGTTGCTTAACTTCGGTGATCTGACGAGAACAGGTGCGTCTAACGATATAAGCCGTACCTAACGAATTCAGCTGTACTCGGGGTATCAACACTATGAAAGCTTCTAGAAGACGGTATACGACAGAATACTTCAAAAGAATATATTTCATCATTATTAATCTTTTGAAAATATAAAAAGAAAAATTTAGAGACCTTTGTATTTCACCTTTAACAAATCACTTTACCTCTTTCCTTGGTAACAGGGCAAACTTTTCCTCCTCTTCTTTCTTCAAATTATCAGCTTTCTCTTTCTCAGCAGCTTGTTCCTCTTCTTTACTCTACAACAACAAATAGAAACATGTTACCATGGTGACTAAATTATATAGGAAATCAGCTGCTGACATTTCTGTTTTACAGGGGAAAAAACAACAAGTTCCCAGTTTCCAGTTTTGTAACTCTCTGCTTGGGACCCTCCAATCTAGCCTATAGTATAGTACGGTGGGCCAATTACTGGCTGATGCAACAACAACAAAATTTTGAGATTGGGAACGAGTCACGTGGTTGTGTATAAAGATTGGGATGGCTTCTATAAATAGTGATCCAATGAAAACACTTGTGTTAATTTAAAATGGCACGGTTCGAATGACCAATCGCTGGAAGAGAGACAGCTGGAACAGCACACAGACACTGTCTGTTAATACCTTGATTTAACAGAGTTCTACAGTCTACTCTCCAAACCACCCTTTTAGGTTTAACGGCAGGGAAGATAATCCCTGTTAATTATCTGTGAAACACAATCAGTAGTCTCCCCTGACATGAACCCTTATTTCAAAGATTAGTTATCTCCCTTTGTACTGTGATACTGTTAGCGTCAAAGTCAACAGTCAGATATGACAGACTAAAAGATCCCAGAGTCAGAGCAGTGATCTCTGGTGTATATATGTAGTGGAATTGAACTGAATAAAATAGCATTGTTGCTGGATTGCAGTTATGAAAATAACAGGAGAATTTGTATGAGTCTCAATGAGTACCCTTCCAGCATGATCAAACTTACCGTACTTGGTGAGACTGGGTGAGAAATATACCTCTGTTGTTTTTTCCAATATTCTTCCTCCTGTTTAGCTGCCAGATCTCCACGCTTAAAATATTTCTTATTGGGTACCTGTATAGTGAAAAAGACATGCTGATTACATATTGACTATTTACTATCAGGTATGTCAGGTATCATACACCGACTCTGAAGGGAACCAGACCGGGCAGCGATGGGCAGATTTCAGCCCGAATGCAATAAATTTGTTCTCATTTTTGCTTTTGATTGTCTCGGACCAGAGTAGGCTTCAACGTAAAGATTTCAAATTGATACTAAACAGGAAGAACTTCCAAAATCTTTAACTGAAAACAACCTGTAAACCTGGATGAATTTTCTAGTCTCAGATTTACAGTTTCCCACAGTGAGGCTTGCATATTCCCCGACAGTGAACAGTGTTATGAGTTCCTCTTCTTTTGAAGCGTTCTTTCTCACATCCCGACATCCATTTCACAAATCAAAAGGGGATTCTCTTATTCGACCCACTGCTTATTCCACTGCCCACTTCTTATTATAGTTTTGATCATTTGACATGTGGTGTAGTACCGTACTTAGTGCAATTTTGGTTGTCGTTAAATAGAGTACATCACATTGATTGTGATTTAGTTAATGAACACCATTCCCAGTCTACTTTGGAGACAAAAGTCCTAATTTGGATGGTCCTCATCTGTGGCAAGAATCAATCACCGACATTTTTGAGGGTCACCTGCTTGACCATTCCCTTTTATAGCATAGCTCCAACCATCAATTCCTACTTGTTTTTCTCAGTCAGACATAATAGGATATGCACATCTCCAAACCCAATTAAACTTATCTTCAAACTTCAGAAGCATCCAGTGAAAATTGTTGTGATAGTTGATTTCAAGGCTGGTCCATATACTGGGGCATCTCCACAAGTCCAGGTAATCCATAAATCCTCGCAGAGGGTTTACCTGGACCTTTTTGGTGATTCGGGTGAGTTCTCGAGTCGTTGCGTCTATTACACAATCTCATAAATTTCATCCCTAGCGGTTGTTTTGAATTAGTGCGTCGGTATCTGAAGCCTGCGCTTTTCACTTTGACACCCGATGTCGATTTCAAAGGTAGTCTGGCCGGCGATGAAATTCAATCCAGTCAAAACTCAAACCTCACTGCGGATTGGCCTGATGAGCTGCTTCAGCGCGCTTACTGACTGGTTCGGTTTAGTGGAAACCCCTCGAGCTATTTATATCCAGAACTGCTATCGGTAACTAACCAAGCCAGTGTATTGATCGTAACCTATCGATTGATACACTGGCTTGCGAGGATGATACTGGGGTAGATGCAGAAAATTGTAATAGATGCAGTCCAAACGTTATAAATATGACAAAAATTTATATCTCATCTTATAAATAGGACATGCACATCTTCAAACCATGTCAAACATGTGTATGAAGTTTTGGAAACTTCCGATGAAACCGAGAAAGGTTGATTACACAAGGTAAGTGTGACGGACAGATGGACAGACCAAACATTCTATGCCTCGCAGCATATTTTGAATGCGGAGGCATAAAAATAATTTGGTCATTCTACAAAACTCATCTCACATATATTAATTAAAGAATAATTTCCATTCACGGCCAGCTCAATTTTGACAAGATCCATTTTTTGTTCACCAGTTAAGAGCCATTAATATTTCACTTTAAAAAAGAACAACCAGTTGTGCGTGAGTCCATGACATTATCCCCCAACGACAGTTTCCCCAGCGACATTTTCCTCCATGACAGTATCCCCACACGACATTTTCCCCAGGCGACATTTTCCCCACCCTAATATTACGTGCTGTAATAATTACGATCTGCCGACAATCGCAGTCGCGGTCATTTCCTCACCTTGATTTTTTTTAAGTTTGCACGTAGGAGAGTTTTAGGAATTCAAGGAAGATTACTTTTTAAGCTAGATGACTTACCATGGAATTGCGGATTAATCACTCAGTCAGCTTAACTAAGAGTATAATATAAACAATGCTACTGTACAAAGAAATATGAAGTTATTTATTCGGATCGTAACTTAAGAAGATTATATGCCAATGAATGGAAAGTGTAAAAAATTCCCACTGCATGAAAACGCCAAAAATTTGATATTATTATTTGATCACTTCATCAACACTGCCAATATTTTCAAATAGATTACTAGACATTCGAATTTGAATTGAAAATATTTAATTCATAACGATTTAGACAGAACTGAACTTTTAATTAAAAATGTTTAGTTCATAACGATTTAGACAAAACTGAACTTTCAAACAATACATTATCACAAAAAAAATCTACACAAAAGTATTGATTATTCACTTTATAGACACAGAATATATGTATAGCCTTGCCGGAAATTGACGAAATAACACGATAGTTCATTAAATTCAAATTTGATGCGGTCGGTAGGCCTACATAAGACCGTGCCAAGAAATAAATGATCGCAGATCGTAATTATTACAGCACGTAATATTAGGGTGGGGAAAATGTCGCCTGGGGAAAATATCGTGTCATGTCGGTGTTCAACCCCTTATTATTCTGTTACATGCTAGTTAAGGAAGGTGAGAAGTACTAGTTAACTCAGGTGACAAGAACTAACATGTGAAGTCGTAAATCTGCTGTGATTACGGATTAGTGTCAGCCAGGACAGCTTACAATACACATTCCCCTCACAAAGAAATGAAATATCACACATGACAAAATCAGTACGGTATGTAACATAACTGATCTATGAAAATGAATAAAAGTAAATTAAAATATTTAAGAAATGCTAGTACTATATGAGGATATATGTATTGAATGAATAAATTTTAAATAAATAGATAAATGCATAAAATGACATTCACACTGATGCGTGATCAGGTTTGCACACGATTTTCAGAAGAAAAAAAGAATTTTTTAAAAACATTTCTCAACTTTAGGTTCCAGCTAAAGATGACCATATACTTAGCCTTCTTCTAAATCTAGATATTGTGACATTTCCCGCAAACGGCTGGTTTTATATTTGCATAGCTATTTTGGTCGACTATTGTCCCATTCAATATTCCCATTCGTGTAAATATGAGTGAGACCGTCTTAGAGCCTAGCACAAGTATGGAGATCCAACCAATCCGAAGCACATTTAGATTTATTCCTCGGAAGCTCTCCAGGAATTTTTGTACTGTACCATACATGAATTGACAATTAAACAAAACAAAACAAGTGTGCGAGATCCTGAAGAGATCTTTGTTTCAATCTGCTTGGCTATCGACATCTTTCTGTACAAAATTGTCGGAAACAGGGTGACCGATAATGGGGAAAACAGGACCACATGCAAACCTATCTACATTTTCCCTGGGATCGCGCAGGTGGCATTTTTCATATTTAACCAGTTGATGAGCATTCCAAACACCATGATACCTGCGGGACCTCATCTGTTGTTTCAACACCAAACTCTCACCTAATAATCATGCTAGAATATTGAATTAGGAAGTGGTCAATTATTGCTCAGTTTTTTGAACCACAAAATCCTAGACATCGGTCTGGTTTAACGGTTTAAATCTTTGGTTCAACTTCACACCATACGTATATTGCAGTTTGGTAAGATCACACTACAATATTACGAATGGTGATCAGAAGACCAGCCACGATTATCAATGATAATGAAATGTTTTGTCGTCACAAAACATCACATCGCCGGGAGCAGTTGTACTATCATTGCATTGGTACTCACAGCAGTACACAAGTTGGGTGTTGTTGTGGTTATAGTTCCTTGTTTATTCTGTCTGGTCAATTCTCCACTCGTGTCGAAATATATTCTACAAAATGTGATCATTAACAAAATAGGTGCAAGAAAACGTCACTTTTTCTGTTGTTTTTCACATGACAATTGTCAACGTTTTAGAAAAACAAAGCTAAATATTTTTGGCTATCCAGAAATGAGAAGTTAATAATATCAGAATTGTAATCGTCCCTTTTGTTGTGGAGTCGATGTGAGAAAAGCCCTGATCATTCCTCTAAAGGTCCAGATATGAGTTGTAGTTATGAATATTATCGTGTTAGGGCAATCGGAATAGGTCGAAATTTAGAAGCAATTATCATATATCGTGAAAACCACGAAATTGAAATTAATTTATCTAGTTCTAGTACAGCAAAATGGTACATGACATTTGGGGAATTCTGCACAATGATGTGAAAAAATAAACTATGGCGATATGCAAGAGGTGGGAAAAAAAAGCAATTGTCAACGTTTTAGGAAAACAAAGCTAAATGTAGCGAAATTTCTTCCGGACCACCTGTATAGGCCACAATTATTGTAACTCCTGTTTGACGCTTTTTATCGTAAATAGACTGATTAATTCCAGTAATTTTAATGACGAAAGGCTTTAAAGAACCGGCCACCGAGAAGACAATCCACCACAGTCAGACACGGACCGTCAAACACGTAGGGAAACGCGATGCACACGGCACAGTTTTTTTTCTTCCTGTAAGTGCACAAATCCGTGCCAAAATTCTCTGAATTTCTCTGACACTTTTATATTTGTAATATCAGTCAATTAAATACCGGTATGATAAGTAATTTAGACATACAACTTCTCTGTCACTTGATAACGAAATGTTGTCATCAGCGAAGAGTGAAAACTGCACGCCGGTGCATCGCGGGAAACTTTACAACAACTACACGTTAATTTATCGGTATGCGTGACTGCGGTGGGTATTTCGACCCAACTCGAATTCTCATAGCCCGATGAGTATTTTCTTCAGAATTACACGTAATCAATAATCAGACTGACACGTCTAGCATTTAATAATGTTTCCAATCTTTAGATCGACTGACTTTTTCTGATATTCGCAGTTGCTGTTGCTTTTTCCCCCCGTCTGCAGTCGTGGATTTCAACTTCAAGAAGTTTTGAACGTTCGCCGTATAATAAATGACACGACGTAACCTTCTCACGAACGTAAAACACGTTCTCGATTTATTTCATTTGGTAAAGACTGAGAAGAGAAACATTTTATTTGAGAGAAAACTGATCCTGAGGTTGCAGATATCACAGCACGGGTTTCGGGTTTGACACGTGCTATATGTGAATAGCACAGGCGGACGTCATGCCGCGCCAACCGGAGTTCTTCACCGCTGGATTTCTCACCTTCGTGATCGATCTTTTCATACTGAGGACTTCTAAGAAATGCCGAAACCCGCATTCTCTATTCATGAATGCGGGTTTCAAAACACAGAATAATAAGGCCAGGATCCCCGACATGTGGGGATACTGTCGTGGGGGAAAATGTCAGTGGGGAAAATGTCGCTGGGGAAACTGTCGTTGGGCGATAATGTCGGTACCCCTGACAGCCCACAGAATTCAGAAAAGTCACCTCGGCAAAAATAATGTCATATTAAAATAATTCCTATTTAACACCATGTTAAATATTGCTGAGGTGAACTGATTATGCCACGGCATTTACCTCGGTAATTGCTGATTGCTGAGGTGAATTGTGTGGGCTGGTAACAATGTACAATCCAGTTCAGGCACAAAGCTTCCTTATTTACTCTAGAGGCAGAATCCGGATTTTTGTCAGTTTTGGTGATTGGTTTGACTTGGTATGTATAGATACATACCAGCACAAAACTGAAGGCCACATTAACATTTCAAAGCAGAATTTGTTGTGATCTAGGAAATTCTTATTCCACGACTAAAACCCCAAATGCAATGTCAAATTGATCTACAAGTATCAAACAATGATATTGGGCCACTATTTCCCCCTATGCATTACCTACAAGTGAAAATATTAACCAAATCATATTTAATATTTGAATTTTTAATTTCACATTCCTCCATTTTTCAGGTGAATTTGACTTTATATTGGGCTAATATCACTCCGGTTGAATTGTTGGACACATTGTAGATCAATTTGACACCGCATTTGGTGTTCATACTTAACTGTGTTGAGCCCGAGTGACATTGACTAAAATATTACGTACAAAATAAATTGCTGAATATGAAATTATTTTTCCCACTTGTTCTTATTTCGATCATCCAGGCCATTGAGATGAAATCACCAAAAGACTGACAAGGAAAATTTTGATTAATCAGATTTTCGAGAAAAAACCCGCTTAAATATATGATTACC
>JAVTVY010026984.1:0-11556 GCA_036873755.1 Hanleya hanleyi
AGTAAATTATATCAGGTTGGACAGATATTAAAATGCTGCCATTTTCAGAAATTGTTAAATGTTAAGCGATAACCCGACAGTGATCTACAAATGGTGTGATTCAGGTGTATATCTGTTACATGATTCAGTCATATTATTGTCTGTAATATATTTATGTCGACAAGGAATACACATAATTATTTGATAATATTATTAACTGTATGTTGTTTATGATTAATATGAACTTTTATTTGCTGGAATCCAGCCATTTGTTCCATATGGGCAATATTCTCATCAGTCATCACCATTCAATATGAATGTGATACATGTACAAGTCCGTGGTCATTAATACAGTATGGTGAAGGTGACCTGTAATACCAGTATACAAAATTATACCGAGCGCATTGAATCCTCACCACATGATGCTGAGGCAAATCAGAACGGAGTGTCGGTAAAATCAGGTGTGTTTTGTGGAGGATTCTCTCAATGATGATGCTATACTGTACACATACAAAATATGAAGTGTTGATGTGTCGGGCCTATAGCACAAAATCACAAGCAAATTGGTCAAACTAGGCACACAGGGTCTCATTTCTGCCGCTAACGTGTTGATTTGGGTGGGGGCATCCTCTCAGAGGGAGGTGGGGTTGTGAAGGGGCCTAATGTCTCAAGCAGTATTCAAGATTTTCCATCAATATACTCCATTCCATACCCCCAATATTTGAAGCACGTGAAATCAGACAAAACTTATATGCGGGGAATATGACTTCCACATCCCTGGCTGGACATGCTAGTAGGGAACCCTCAATCCCAGGTTAATTACCATTGGTGGCGTTAACGTCCAACAAATGCAAAATTTAGCTTGGCATCCGGCCCTTTGTTATTCAGCGATGTATTCCCCTACGGACCGTGTTGTCTCGACGGAGGTCTTTGCGCTCATCCAGCGCTTGTTCAAATTCACCTGCCATATTGTCAAAACGTGGCACCGTTATGGAAACTACATCCCGACGTGAGGTTAGATTATTCAAATTTACCTCGCCTTATGAAGTGAAGGGGGGATATTGTGAGAGGGGGAAAGAGGATGTCGTCGTCGGTATCACCTCCCTGGAAATGATAAGGTTTTTGGTTTAACAAATTAAAAAATTTAAAAAATCGAATGTAAGGTTTTTTGCTTAGCAAATTTGCACATGTATATCTGTACATATAAAGTTTGTTACAATTGTCAGCTATCATTGGATGATTATGAAACTTGGTACACATGTTTCTTATGATTAGAGAATGTACATGTGCTATTTATGAGATGAAATTTAAATTTTGTCCAAATTTAGGCAAATGATAAGGTTTTTTTGTTTAGCAAAAGTGGGCATGCATACCTGTACATATAAAGTTTGCTGCTGTTGTCAGCTGTCAGTGGATGATAATGAAACTTGGTACACCGGTTTCTTATGATTGAAGGATTTACCTGTGCTATTTATGAGATGAATTATTAATTTTTGTCCAAATTATGGTAAATGATAAGTTTTGTGTTTTGCAAAAGTGTACATAAAAAGTTTGCTGAAGTTGTCAGGTTTTATTGGATGATTATGAAACTTGATACACATGTTGATTAAAGCATGTACCTGTGCTATTTATGAGATGATTTTTCCCCAAATTAAAAGGCTTTGGACTTAGTAATTTGCCAATTATAGTGTTTTTTGTTAGACAAAAATGTACTGAAAAGTTAACTGAATTTGTCAGGTTTCATTCGATGATTATGAAACTTGTTAAACATGTCTCATATGATGAGCGAATGAGCCTGTGCTATTTATGAGATGAAATACTATTTTTTGCTCAAATTTTGAGGGTTTCGACATAGTAATTTGCCAATGATAAGGGTTTTGTTAGGCAAATTTCACATGTATTCCTGTACTTGGAAAATTTGCTCTACATATATGCTTTGAATACTGCAGCAGCTTCAGCGGATCATCCCACAAGTGTATGATTGTTCAATGTCGTTATCAGTGAGCAGAACAGTGTAACCGAATGCAAACCGATGATGAAAATGTGTTCATTCAAGCCAGCAAATCACGGCGTAGACCTATGGAAATTATAAGGCGGTTTTAGCTTCCACAGAATCTCACCCAAATAGTCCAGCGAGTATCAGTATTAGGAAACGGGCCAATCTGGTCGCATTGAGGCTGTTCTCTGATGACGTCACATTCGGTTAGAAAAAGGCAATTGGGTGGACGTTTTGGGGTTGAAGTGGGTCATCCCTGGTTCAAATGGGCCGTGTGAGGTGTCACATTGAAGCGCTCGACTTGAGTGGTTTGCAGTGGAACTGCCGTAAATCTGCGCATGTGCAGACGGGCAGTAGTAAAGAAAGAATGTTTGAATGGGCGTTTTGGGCTGGAGGTGGACCATTGAGGTGTCATGTTGAAGCGCACCTGGGGAACATCAGACTGGGGTGGTTTTTAGTGGCGCCAGTAGTAAAGGGCATTCGAATAGACGGTTTTGGAACGAGGTGGATCATCCATGATCCAAACGGGCCGTGTGGGGTGCCATCTTGAAGCCCTTTTCAGGTAGAGTGAGATGATGTCGCCGTCAATCTGCGCGTGAGCAGTCGGACAGTAGTAGAAAAAAGACATTTGAATGGACATTATGGGGTCGAGGTGGACCATTTACTGTTCAAATGCATCGTGTGAGGTGTCATATTGAGGTGCTCGTGGGAGAGAGTCAGGCTGATGTGGTCTGTAGTGGAAGTGCTGTCAATCCGCGCATGCGCAGTCGGGCAGCAGTAGCGTCGGGTGTGTTTACATAATAGTATGGTGTGTATCAGATGCATCATCGACTGCTCTTGTCCAATCAGAAGCCGTCATTTTATGTTGCATCTGTCAGGGTCCCTCTTATCCGCTTGACATAGTTTCGGTTGTTCCTGTCCAATCAGAATCCGCTATTCAGAGTGTCAATCTTCGGCCATACTATTATGTACATACACCCAACGCGGCCCCCCAGTGTGGGTGTGATGTGATGGGGGAATACTAAAATACATCTGTGAACGTGTTGATCTTTGTTTCTCTCAACTGTCAACTGCGTATGGGACTAGGTACAGAATCTAGGGAACTTACTCCCTAGCGTTAGACTGACGGCAGTTTCACTGCAACCACAGTCAGACTCTACTCCACGAGTCCTTCCAGATGACACCTCACACGGCTCATTTAGATCACGGATGGTTCATCTCTGCCTGAAACGCCCATTCAAATGCCCTTGTTCTACAACTACCCGACTGCGCATGCGCAGATTGATGGCAGTTCCATTACAAGACGCCTCAATCGGACGCTACCCCACCAGCGCCTCAATATGACCTCACACGACCCATTTAAATCAAGGATGGCCAACCTCGACCCCAAAACGTCCACCCAAATGCCTTTTTTCTGCTACTGAACGACTGCGCATGCATCAATTGACACCTGAACCCACGTCATCTTCGGATAGCACGTGACCGGAAGTGCTCTTTGACCTTTGATCCGGACGTGACCTCGCACCGGAAGTGACATCATCCATGACGTCATCAGATGTGACGTCATCAGCCTCACACAAAAGAGCCTAAATGCGACCAGATTGGTCCTTTCCCTACTACTAGTGTATTACCTATATGAGCTTGATGAGACATTCGATAATTCGGTAGTGTCTTACATGCCCTGTAGTATTTATTATTAACGTTACTTTCAATCCCTTCCGGCGGAGGTATTTCAGAATGTCGTGTGATCGTTTATGCCCGTTTCCTCTGTATTAATAACGAACGAAGTTCGGGACCGCGAAGCGGTCCCTAACGGAGTTCGTTAAATAGGTAACATACATGCATTACGTGAGACAAAATACAGATACAGAACTTAATCACAAACCAGTGTAAATCCATGTAAAGACAGACAATCACCGTAGTCTATCATGTTCAGATTTCATCGTTTGCGTGGGCGTATTTTGCGGGGGCTGCCATATTGGATTTGAGGCAGTGTGGGTAATAGCTAAAATTAGAACAGTATCGAAATTTAATCTAAAAATATTTGCTATAGATTTGAAACAAAAAAAGGATAATATGCTAATAAATTCAAGGATGAATTCCCTTCCGATTCCCTTCCGACTGATAGAATATTTAGCGAAAACGCCCGAGTGTCGTCTGCACTTCGCGCACGCAAATGGTTACAGGTTGAGAATGCGGTCAGACCTCTTTTTCGCGAAAATGGCACTTCACATCAGTGCAGAAATTTCATAAAATTTAGTTCTACGGCAAGAAAAAGCTGTATAACGTGTCCATCTATAACAAGCTTATTTATTAGGCTTTGAAGATCTGATGTTTCGTAAAGAGATAATCGGTTGTTCATTTAAAAAATGAACATTTGCCACGGAATTGTGACCTTACGCCGTAGCCAAATCAAGCCATTCAAGTTCTGTCGCTGACGTCCGCGTGATAAATTAGGTCATCCAAAGTTCGCAAAGAAAAGGGAGAAGGGGGTCACACAACAAGCTGATTATCGGGGCAAGAAATCATTTCCAAGTAAACGGTGACACTGCGATTGTCTGAACCGTCAGATATCATCCATTCACTTCAGATTATGGCCTAGATTTAGACATTCAATTAATAGGTACGGACAACCAAGATGCAAGTAAAGTTCATAAAACAACACATTCATCAAGCTATAGTTTATTGCAGATTTTATTGTGTTTAGATCCGTACACTTCTGAGGGGTCAATTCATGAATAGCTTTGAAGTCAAACAGCAAAATTTTACCAAGAACTCAAACAACTTATAAAACGAAATTTTAGAAAGTCAGATTCCTCATATTTAGACATGCATCCCCCCCCCCTCATATTTAGACATGCATTCCCCCCTTCCCCCCCCCCTTCCTATATATTTTTGTACTATGAGTTCGTACAAATGTTTAACAAAATTGAAATATTGACAAAAACAAATTTGGGGCATTTCTCTATTATTATTCATTATTTTCTATAATTCGGCATGATAAAACAATAGCTACGGTACCGGTAGTATACATCCTATACGTTAACAACTATTACGTAGTCATAAATAAATAAATATTTTGATCCATACGATAGAATAGAATAGATGTTTATTTGCTAATTAGCACCTACATGAATGGGAAAAAAACAACACCTACATGAGGCGAACAATCAATAATGTAACATACACTTGCGTAATTCAATGGAATTCTTTATTAGCACAGATATGCTGAGATGAATTATGCATGTCAAAATAGTGCCCTGTTGAAGAGAAAGTAATTCATGGCAAAACCCAAGATATCTATTACAATATTTTACTAAATTATACAAATCTTGTTGAAAGTATCTTAAAATATTTCAGTGTGTTACACATTTGTAGTTATAATACCAAAAAAAAAAAAAAAGGGGGGGAGGGGGAGTGGGGAATGTCCACAGAGGGAAATGTTTGAAGGAGGAAATATCTAGGGAAATGTCTACAGGGGTAAATGTCCTCAAGGTGGAATGTCCTGGCTTCATAAGCTATCAAGCTTGTTTTTCATTTGTTTACAATAATTTGATTATATGTAACTATAAACATCGCAATATTTCTGTCCATTATATAATAATATCTCTCTTCGAACAGTTTGGCATTCTTAATTTTTCATTCAAGGATAAAATTAAAATAATTCTATCAGTTTCATTCCTCAAATTAATTTATAATGAAGAAGCATCCCAATATTTTGTGGTTTATATATTCGATCAACATACTTTATCCCAGATCCGATCCAGAGTATCAATTCTGATCGACTGTATTTGATTATACTGAAAATAATTCATATTTTCGGACCTTGAAATGTGTGAAATAGGTATAGGCAGTCTGCTATGTCAGATAAAGAACAATACGTTTCCCGATTGATCAAATATTCAACGCATCATCCACAACCACAGCAATTCCAAACTTTTGGGTTGCCAGTATTTCATCAGAAATCACCAAGCCACAAACGACCAGGAAAATGAAAAGAACTCGCACTAGGCTGCGCCTATATGTATATAATTTTCAATGTCCCTTCTAAGCTTCCGTAATATAACAGTGACTATATATGGTTTGCGAAAAAAAAAAATGATACGAAAAAGGCAAAGTCAGAAGCGAACAAAAGAAATATACTTCGTTCGTTTCTAGGCTTTGCCTATTTCATATTATGTGAAACTGTAGATCTCGATTTAAAAAAAAAAGAGAAAATAAATCCAACAGAACATTCCCTGGGACCCAGTAGGTAATTGCACTAATTTTCAGGGCGGGAATATAATTCTCAGGAAAAATACTTACGTGGCATTATCCTGGGTCCAGTTTTCGATGTGGGTTCCAATTGGGCATAGTGGAAAATCAAGCCCAATTGAACATTCTCCTAGATGCATTATATAAGCCTGCCATGTTTGGTGGCAAACAGAAAGTTAGCCCAATGGATATGACATTTCCCATGATTCAGCGTTACAATACTCCATGGGATTAATTACCCAGGTGAAATTATCCAGGGTCCAGTTTCCGACATGTGTCCTATTTGGGCACACTGAATAATTAAATCCGTACAACGTTCTTCGGGGGTACAGTGAAGAGTGTGAGCAAATTGATCCCAAATAAACTCCTTGTCAGTTCGGAACATTCTGCTAACAACCAACAAACAGGAACAGCCCATTTATTTATATTAACCCTAATAAGTAAAGGTTGTTGAAATTCCAAAATGGCCAACAGGTGGCACAGATTAGACCGAAACACAATTTAAGGTGAAGTATTGTTCCGAGATAAGCCTACTCATGCATCAAATTATGGAAATAATCTTTTAGTAAAGGACATTATATAGACATAATAATGCGTAACTAAGACATAACCTCAATCAAATGGGATCACTAATGCAAAAACTCCAGTCAATGATAACACACTGCAAAGTCGAATTGGTCACATCATGGCACAACGCTTCAATAGTGACATCATCAGATTCAGAAATGTTAGAACATATATCTGGAAGTACACAAAGATACCAGAATCTGCTTTCCCCTCTCTAAAAGTATATACCTGACGGTCAAAATAATTCCAATCGTAAAATTTCATCACTTTTTCTGACAAAATCAGGTATTAGCAGGGTCCTTCGGCGGCCATCTTGGAAAATAGCCGCCATCTTGGATTTCAGTTAGCTAACATTAATTTCTGGAAAAAGTGTCCTAATTAGACTACCCATGTCAAGTTTCGCGCTTGGATCATCATTTGAACCTTTGCATCCAAGAATCTAGCTCCATATTATCAAGTGTTCCAATAGTGAGGAAAATGGTAAATCTAACATGACTTTTTTGGAGCTCCTTTCCATGGCAACGGCACCACATTTCAACAGTACTGCAGGTAGATCTGAAAAGTGGAGACCATAGGCTTTAAAATGATGTATGATCCAGGTGTGTGTAGCTAGGGTGGGTGCATTAAACTCGAAAAATAAGGCCCTTTTCTAGGATCTGCCGCTCGCCTAATTAGCACCAGTTCCCTGCTAGTTCCCTGCAAGAAAGAAATTTTCAATGATGCCAGCAAGACAACGTGATGTATCAAATATCAAATCCGTATCGCTGATCGGTATTCTTAATCCATATGAATTCCGTTGTAAAGTCGACAAGCTGTTGCCAACTTCGTGTTGAGCTGCCACAGATTTTAATGACTTATTAACCTACTTGTTTGATGGCATGTCTAGTTTTCTTTTACATCAGCTGGTACAGTCTGCATGTTTTGTTTATATTTATCACTATTATTGATTTTAATTCATGCATTGCATGTGTTTTTGTCCCCCGCCGCAACGCGGCCGGGGACTTTAAAATGGTTCTTGCTTCTATGTGTCCGTGCATGCACGGACATGTCCGTGCAAATACTTCGTAAGCAATAACTTCTAAATGCTTTGTCGGATTCCTCCGAAATTTGGCATCTGCATTCTTTGCGACAATACGTCTCTTGGTATTACGTTTCAGCAAGATCCGCCTGTAGGTGGCGCCACTGGGTCTTGTTCCAATCTTTAGTGCATGTCCGTGCAAAAACTTCGTAAGCGATAACTCTTAAATGCTTTGTCGGATTCCTCCGAAATTTGGCATCTGCATTCTTTGCGACAAGATGTCTGTTGGTATTACGTTTCAGCAAGATCCGCCTGTAGGTGGCGCCACTGGATCTTGTTCCAATCTTTAGTGGATGTTCGTGCAAATGCTTCATAAGCGATAACTCCTAACTGCTTTGTCGCATTCCTCCGAAATTTGGCATCTGCATTCTTTGCGACAAGACGTCTGTTGGTATTACGTTTCAGCAAGATCCGCCTGTAGGTGGCGCCACTGGGTCTTGTTCCAATATTTAGTGCATGTCCGTGCAAATACTGCGTAAGCGATAACTCCTAAATGCTTTGTCGGATTCCTCCGAAATTTGGCATCTGCATTCTTTGCGACAAGACGTCGCTGGTATTACGTTTCAGCAAGATCCGCCTGTAGGTGGCGCCACTGGGTCTTGTTCCAATCTTTAATGCATGTCCGTTCATGTTTGTTCAAATCCTTCGCGAGCGATAACTTTCGAACAATTTGTCGGATTTCTTTGAAATTTGGTAAATGCATTCCCTGCGACAAAACACCGTTGGTGGTGCGTTTCAGCAAAATCCACCCGGAGGTGGCGCCACTAGAGTTCATTCCATTATTCCATGCTGCAAGTGATAACTTAGAAACACTTGGTCGAATTTCTTTGAAATATCCTACATATGTACCTTTCTGGGTAACATGAGAAACGTTGCGGCTCATCGGATTCTTCTCAAATTTGGCATGCATTTACCGTGCCAGGAGCTGTTGCTTGGGATTGCCTTTCGCTCACTTGCACTCACAGGTGGCGCCACCTGGTGGCAACATCACAAATTCGTTTCCGGGTAATAACTTGAGAACTGACCATCGGATTCTTCTCAAATTTTGTATGAATGTACCGTGACATAAGATGTCGCTTGATAATGCATTTCACTGACTTGCGCCTAGAGGTGGCGTCACCTGGTGTCAAAATCTAAATTTGGTTTCTGGGCAATAACTTGAGGACCCTCATCGGATTCTTCTCAAATTTGGTATGCAGATGTCCCCACGATACCATGTTCCTTGGGATTGTATTTTCCCCGCTTCTTCCTACAGGTGGCGTCTCCTGGTGGAAAAATTTGTTTCCGGGCAATAATTTGGCAACTGCTCATCAGATTATTCTCAAATTTTGTATTCATATGTGACCCGCCCCAAATAACATGAACACCGGTGGGCATCTAGTACCGGCAATAACTTGAGGACCCCTCTTCAGAGTCTCAAAGTTCATATGCCGATACCATGACATGAGATGTCATTTGGGATTGTGTTTTGCCTGCTTGCACCTACAGGTGGTGACTCCTTGTGGCAAAGTCTAAATTTGGTTTCTGGGCAATAGGTTGAGGATGCCTTCATATTCTTGTCAAATTTAGTTTGCAGATAATATGCCATGAGTTGTCTCTTGGGGTTGCATTTCGGTTACATAATTTTCATGCTACATGGTAAAGAAAATATATTACAGTAGCAATCAACATTCAGTCAGCCATTCGGAGTTGATCTCAAAACCTGGGAAGGTGGAAAGACCCCTCTGCTTCTTACGCCTGTGAAGTAGCTCTTGCCATCCTCATGAATATCTTCTGAAACCGACAGCGCTTATAAATATTGCTGCCATTTTGGCGGGGGACCTAGCATCCTCTGGCTGCTTGTATATTTTAATATGGAGTTGTATGCTATTCTTTTGCTTTTAAATGATGCATCTATTCCCGTTGGTTAAATATTGATGGAGGGCGGCTCTTTTAATGGCACTCTCTGTTGATGTCTGCCAAGAGAAGTGGATATATTATACCAAAGATCGGGTTTATTATGCACAACAGCCAATTTCGTTTTAAGCTGCCACAGATTTTAACGGCTTTCAGTTCGTCTGTCTAACGGCTTTTTAACTATTTATGTTTACAGGAAGCTAAGTTTTCATTTTTTACCAACTGATATAGTTTGCATGTTTATTAACTGTCTGTTTTTTTCAGTTTAGTCTTCTAGTTTTTTTTAATACTGGTTTAAGTACAGGTACTGTTGCGTAATGTCTAGTCAAGTATAGTTGATTGTGTTTGTGTGTTGGTGTGGTGCATGAATTAATAACTTAGTTCTGCATGATCGCCTTCCTCCTTCATGATGCTAATACTTCACCAGAACTAATGATCGCCTTCCTCCTTCATGATGCTAATACTTCACCAGAACTAATGATCGCCTTCCTCCTTCATGATGCTAACACTTCACCAGAACTAATGATCGCCTTCCTCCTTCATGATGCTAACACTTCACCAGAACTAATGATCGCCTTCCTCCTTCATGATGCTAATACTTCACCAGAACTAATGATCGCCTTCCTCCTTCATGATGCTAATACTTCACCAGAACTAATGATCGCCTTCCTCCTTCATGATGCTAATACTTCACCAGAACTAATGATCGCCTTCCTCCTTCATGATGCTAATACTTCACCAGAACTAATGATCGCCTTCCTCCTTCATGATGCTAATACTTCACCAGAACTAATGATCGACTTCCTCCTTCATGATGCTAATACTTCACCAGAACTAATGATCGCCTTCCTCCTTCATGATGCTAATACTTCACCAGAACTAATGATCGCCTTCCTCCTTCATGATGCTAATACTTCACCAGAACTAACGACCGCCTTCCTCCTTCATGATGCTAATACTTCACCAGAACTAATGATCGCCTTCCTCCTTCATGATGCTAATACTTCACCAGAACTAATGACCGCCTTCCTCCTTCATGATGCTAATACTTCACCAGAACTAATGACCGCCTTCCTCCTTCATGATGCTAATACTTCACCAGAACTAATGACCGCCTTCCTCCTTCATGATGCTAATACTTCACCAGAACTAATGATCGCCTTCCTCCTTCATGATGCTAATACTTCACCAGAACTAATGATCGCCTTCCTCCTTCATGATGCTAATACTTCACCAGAACTAATGATCGCCTTCCTCCTTCATGATGCTAATACTTCACCAGAACTAACGACCGCCTTCCTCCTTCATGATGCTAATACTTCACCAGAACTAATGATCGCCTTCCTCCTTCATGATGCTAATACTTCACCAGAACTAATGACCGCCTTCCTCCTTCATGATGCTAATACTTCACCAGAACTAATGACCGCCTTCCTCCTTCATGATGCTAATACTTCACCAGAACTAATGACCGCCTTCCTCCTTCATGATGCTAATACTTCACCAGAACTAATGATCGCCTTCCTCCTTCATGATGCTAATACTTCACCAGAACTAATGATCGCCTTCCTCCTTCATGATGCTAATACTTCACCAGAACTAATGATCGCCTTCCTCCTTCATGATGCTAATACTTCACCAGAACTAATGATCGCCTTCCTCCTTCATGATGCTAATACTTCACCAGAACTAATGATCGCCTTCCTCCTTCATGATGCTAATACTTCACCAGAACTAATGATCGACTTCCTCCTTCATGATGCTAATACTTCACCAGAACTAATGA